>CAUDMG010000541.1:202500-280000 GCA_958450375.1 Homarus gammarus | reverse complement strand
CCTAACCTAATATAGCCTAACCTAACCTAACCTACCTAGCAAATTACGTAAACTTGGTTATGTTAAGACAGTGGTGGACACCTACAATGACACAGTTTGACTACATACAGTAAAAAATAATATACAACACCTTCCCTGAACTAGAGCAACATAAACAGATATTACCCTCCTAGTAAGTCTGGTGTGTTATAGGGCTTAACCTGTGTATATAAAGTACAGTATACATATTCTTGAAATATATATACGTCTGTGAATATTTATAAAGTATACTTAAGTGTGTGTATATTCACAAAATATACATACGTGTGTGTGTATGCTGATAAAGCATACATATACAGTATGGGTGTGTATATTCATGAAGTGAAATAAAATGTGTATGCATTCAGATGTATATTCAAGTGCGTGTGTGTAGATTTGTAAAGTGTATATGTGTCTGTATATATGTTTGAAATATAAATACGCACTTGTATAATCATAAAGTATACATGCTTGTGTATATATGTATATTCATAAAAAGTGCCAACATGTGTGTATATTAATAAAGTATACATGTATGTGTGTAGAGTGTAGCTAACAAGGCGTGGTGGCACACGTCATCAGCGGTGATCATGACCTGTCAGTCAGTCCTCCATCAAACACCTCATTACTGCACTACACTTTTATATATTTTATGTTCCTGGCCACACATTCTAATGTGTCTGACAGGTGAGTGTGTTGGTGTCCACACACTCTACTGTATCTGTCAGGTGAGTGTGTTGTTGGCCACACACTCTACGTGTCTGTCAGGTGAGTGTGTTGGTGGCCACACACCCTACTGTGACTGTCAGGTGAGTGTTTTGTTGGCAACACACTCTACTGTGACTGTCAGGTGAGTGTGTTGGTGGCCACACACTCTACTGTGACTGTCAGGTGAGTGTATTGTAGGCCACACACTCTACTGTGACTGTCAGGTGAGTGTGCTGGTGGCCGCACACTCTACTGTGTCTGTCAGGTGAGTGTTTTGTTGGCCACACACTCTACGTGTCTGTCAGGCGAGTTTGTTGGTGACCACACACTCTACTGTGACTGTCAGGTGCGTGTATTGTTGGCCACACACTCTACTGCTACTGTCAAGGGAGTGTGTTGGTGGCCACACACTCTAGTGTGTCTGTCAGGTGGGTGTGGTCACACACTTTATTGTGTCTCTCAGGTGATTGTGTTGCTGACCACACACTCTACTGTGTCTGTCAGGTGAGTGTGCTGTTGGCCACACACTCTACTGCTACTGTCAAGGGAGTGTGTTGGTGGCCACACACTCTAGTGTGTCTGTCAGGTGGGTGTGGTCACACACTTTATTGTGTCTCTCAGGTGATTGTGTTGCTGGCCACACACTCTACTGTGTCTGTCAGGTGAGTGTGCTGTTGGCCACACACTCTATTGTTTCTGTGAGGTGAGTGTGTTGTTGGCCACACACTCTATTGTGTATTTCAGGTGAGTGTGTTGGTGGCCACACACTCTACTGTGTCTGTCAGGTGAGTGTGTTGTTTGCCACACCTTTACTGTGTATGTCAAGTGAGTGTGTTGGTGACCACACACTCTACTGTGTCTGTCAGGTGATTGTGCTTGTGGCTACACATTTTACTGTGACTGCCAGGTGAAGGTGACCACACACTCTACTGTGACTGCCCGGTGAAGGTGGCCACACACTCTGCTGTGACTTCCAGGTGAAGGTGGCCACACATTTTGCTGAGACTGTCAGGTGAAGGTGGCCACACTCTACTGTGACTGCCCGGTGAAGGTGGCCACACTCTACTGTGACTGCCAGATGAAGGTGGCCACACACTCTACTCTGACTTCCAGGTGAAGGTGGCCATACTCTACTGTGACTGCCAGATGAAGGTGGCCACACACTCTGCTGTGACTTCCAGGTGAAGGTGGCCACACATTTTGCTGAGACTGTCAGGTGAAGGTGGCCACACTCTACTGTGACTGCCAGATGAAGGTGGCCACACACTCTGCTGTGACTTCCAGGTGAAGGTGGCCACACATTTTACTGAGACTGTCAGGTGAAGGTGGCCATACACTCTACTGTGACTGCCAGGAGAAGGTGGCCACACATTCTACTATACACTAAATAGGAGTACTGCATAAGTCAAATATCAGACCACCTTGGGTTCGAGCTTAGGTTGGGCAAAAAAGTTAGCTTGTAGGGAATGAATGTTGTCGACGTCATCATGACGACTTTATCCAAAAAAATAATTATTGGTTTATTCCAATATTACCAAAAAGCACATATGTTGGTCCACCTCTCCCCCAAGCCGCTCCAAATGACGCAACACCTCGCATTACCGCCAGCGTCTAACAGATAGCACCTAGGTTTCATTGACGTTCTATTTTGTAACCTGCATTAAATTTATATCCATGTAAGAAATGCTTGCATTCAGAGATAAACTTTGAATGCTTATTTAGCATTTTTAGCCTGACGACTGTTGTGAGTATCCCTAGGGCCATTCCGGGCCAAATTTATCATTGTAAATATAGTGGAGGGCGTCAAAACTTTGGATCTACCTTCAAGAAAAAAATATCATATATACTGTACTCATGTACAGGTATTTGCAATTTTACAATTCTGGGCTCGGTCTTGGGTAACTACCCCATACACACGTCCTGTACACGACAGCTGTATGAAATTACTACATATTTTTCATTAATTCCTCTCGTACAATACAAGGAATCCAAAATAAATCACAATTTTCTAACAAACCCTTGTGGGCGCCATTATATGGTTCCCCGAGCGCCCTGGCGTCCACGAACTACAGGTTCGGGACCACTGGTATAAACAAACACTAAGATGCCTCATCTTACAAGATGTGCCAACCACTGTAACAGGTGGAACTGTTGGTAATTGTGTATATATATATATATATATATATATATATATATATATATATATATATATATATATATATATATATATATATATGCTGATAACCACAAGGAAAGAAGAAAACACGAAGTTCCCAAGCGCTTTCGTGTAATTCACATCTTCAGGGGTGAGTACAGACTAAAGAGAAGTACAAAACAAGGTGTATATATATATACAGAGGAGGGTGAGACCAGGTCTACAATGGTCAGGTATTAGGTAATGACCATACTAATCTTTAAATGGCTCTGCTTGTTCATTTGAGGGACAACAAGCATTGCACTGACTGGGATAATGCCTCCTCAATATTACCTTGTAATTCAATTGATAGTAGGAACATCATAGAATCTAGTCTCATTAAACATACCGAAGCATTCAACATGAATTTGAGTAATGGCATGTACAAACTGGACAATTATGTAATTAAGAAGATTTGTAACCAGGTGAGAAGGTTGGGTCACCTTACCCTCTGACCTGAATACCGACCGTTGCCGTGCTATTTAAAGATTAATAGCGTCATTACCTAATACCTGACCATTGTGGACCTGGTCCCACCCTCCTCTATATATATACACCTTGTTTTGTACTTCTCTCTAGTCTGTACTCACCCCTGAAGATGTGAATTACACGAAAGCGCTTGGGAACTTCGTGTTTTCTTCTTTCCTTGTGGTTATCAGCATATACCTAGATCACGCGCACCTACAGTGATTTACTTGCATATATATATATATATATATATATATATATATATAATATATATATATATATATATATATATATATATGTGTGTGTGTGTGTGTGTGTGTGTTCTTGTCTGATTCCCGACAGAGTGAAATGATTGGCAAATTTTTTTGCCACTTTCCTCCGACTAAGCAGCAGTAACTGGGGGCCTATATTTTAATTTTTTTGCACATCGTGAGCTGAGGTAAGGATTAGCCAGTGCCCGTTGACGAGTTGTCCTTGACACTGGTTCATATAGCTCGTTATTCACTCAGGGTGTGGTAGTTGTGTAGGTTTACTGTGCCTCACTAGGGGTGGTTTGTACCTCATGTAGTTATTATATGAGGCTGATATTCGAATGAGTTTATTTACTGAATTAGAGTTAAAAGCGTCAGGCCCTGATACAACAGTACAGGTAAATATTTCCCAGTTTACACAACATTAAATACCTGGGAGGGACTGATGTGATACAGTGGATACATAATAGTTTACACTTAATGCAGCTCTGTATTGTAGGTCACTTCCAACCTGTATCTACCTGCCCTCCCTTCCCTTCACCCCCTCCCTCCTGAGTCCCTTACCCTCCTTCCCCTGCTCTCCTGTGTTTCCTACCCTCCCTCCCCTTCTCTTCTGTATCTCCTACTCTTCTGTTCTCCCCCTGTATCTCCTACGTCTCCTATCCTTCGTTCCTTGACTCCTCTGACTCCTAACCTTCCTTTCTACCCCCCAGTGTCGCCTACTTTTCAATTTTCACATCCTGTGTCTCCTACCCTCCCTCCCTTCCGTCCTATGACTCCTACCCTTCATTCTACCCTCCTGTGTCGCCTACCGATTCTTCCTTTTCTCTTGTTTCTCTGTAATAAAGTTATGCTACACTTGTACACTTGAACCCATGTCTTCTATCTTGTTATGTGTGTATGTACATATGTTATATTTCTTATCATTGGGTTTTGTTTTGTTTGGGGTTATATTATATTAGTAATTTTCATTGTTCCCTTAAACTACTAGAATATTTTGTTTTTGTTTTCTTCCAGATGCCATACTACCCTTGGTCAGTTATATGAACAATAAAGCCTAGAAAAAGGTCGACTCTAGTCTTCTTTCACCACAGTCTCCTACCCAACCTTTCTCCCTCCTGCGTCTCCTATCCATCCTTCCCTTCCTCTTTTTTGTGTTGTTGTTATCGTTATTTGAATATTTTGTCATTTCTAGTTTATTTTGTTTTAAGTTATTTTCTTATATTTATGATTTTCCGATATAGTTTTTCTATTTTGTTTGTTTCCATGTCATTGATTAGTTCTTTTTATATAAATTTTTTCTATGTCGTCTATTACATTAACAAATATATCTTATTTTTCTTTCGTTTTATGCGAATTTCATTTATTTAGGCTTTTAAGATATTCATTTTATTATTGTTTTTTCTGCTTTTGTTTATTCCCCCATTCTTCTTTTCTTAATAATTTATAAAGTTACATTCCCTTTAATTTCTTAAAATAAGTCATTAATTTATTATATATTCATTAAAACATTAATTAATATCTTCAATTTTTGTTCCTGTAATCACTACTATTCGTTACCTTCTCGTCTCTCTTATTCATTCTTCTCTCTCACGTCCTACATTCTTCCCTACTGTCTTGTTTACAGTGATACATAGCCATTGCCGTTTTCTCTCTCAGCTTGCCAATTCTTATAAGCAAAATAAAACTAGTGATAACCTCCTGGCATTCCTCAAGCTAACACAGCATTTCGTGAACTCAAAGGTCAGGTGAGAAACACTTATTGAGAAATTTCTTACAGGGGATTAATAGAACAATCACTCTCGCAGAAGAGTGGAACAAAATTAGAGCCATTACCAAGTCATCAACCCAGTCCACTTCATCACAGCCCTGCGGATAAGCTGACATGCTATTAGACCAATGTGTAGTGTGTCACAAATCACTTCCCTGCCGCCTGATATACAGCAATATCTTAAAACCACACACATTAATAGGGGTTTCAATATTGAAATAGCCTGTTCCTCACCAGACCTTACCGACCAGCTTCCTATAACGCACCACGAACTAACAACAGCACTAATAAAAGGTGAATCATCCTCCCCTGGTAAGGATGGCATAACCTATAACACCCTAGGATTGTTAAATGAGGTCCCTAACCATCCACTGCTTGACCTGTATCAAATGAGCCTCACACAGGGTATTCTGCCTAAGACATGGCCTCATGGAAACATAGTACCAATCCTTAAAGCTAACTCTCCAAACTTAAGGCCCATTTCACTCACATCCTGTATGTGTAAAGTCCTTGAAAGAGTTGTTCTCAAACGTCTCATGTTTCAAGGCAAAGACAAACTGGCCCATAATAATCTGTATGGGTTCATGCCCGGGCACAGCACACAGACATGCTTTGCAGAACATCTTGTTCACTCAAAAGATAAGACACAAACAGCCTTCATAGACCTTAAATCAGCCTTTGAGGTACCTAACAGAAACATTATACTTGAGCAACTAGCTGATTTTTGTATCCAAGGTAACCTACTGACATGGATAAAGCGTTATCTGTCCAACAGGTATGCCAGCGTTCTGTTTAGGGGAGTCAAAAGTACCAGAATGATAGCATTTGAGCTTGGCACGCCTCAGGGAGGAGTGTTAATTCCTATGCTCTTTAATATACTGATGCACAAGCTTATTGCTGACATTCCAGTTCAGCTAAACGAGGCTGCAATAAGCTATGCTGATGATATCTGCATTATGAAACAAGCCAAACTCAAGCTCCAAGCCTTGCTGGATGTATTTGCTCAGAGGACTGTGGAATGTTGTCTCATAATATATGCTGACTCCTCGAGGGTCCTCAAGCCTCGTAATGCTCACCCTCTGCTTCTTTACTTTAACATTAACAGCATGCCCTTGGAACTATGTAGCTCTTATAAATATCTTGGAACTTGTGTGAATGATGCAAACTTTGTCGGTAACCTTCCTGCCAAACTAATGCAGCGCATTAATCCCCTCAGAGTTCTTGTTGGCAAGGGCTATAGAATTAACATCACCTATGCTCGTACTTTCTATCTTCACTTCACTTCATTCGCCTTGAGGTATTGCAAAATGATGCCATGAGCATCATTCTACGATGCCCCAAATCAACCAGAATTGTAAACATGAGGAAAGAGCTCGGGCTGCCCTCCCTATCTGAGAAGATAGCTCTACTTAATACCATGTTTTGTGTCAAAGTTTTGAGAAACAATGGTCCCCAAACTACAGCTCAAACTGAGTTGATGTTCTATCTAACAAATCCCGACTATCTAGCTAACCTTCCACAAAAGACTCTCTTTGGGGCGTGGCTTCATAAAAGTGTTGCAGATCTCTTGAAACTGAATGTCCCAATCATCCCAGACGAGCCCATTAATGCCATTCCTCCCTGGCTGGATATATCAGTTCCTATTAATTACACTCCCGTTGGTAGTAAGCAAATGTTTAAACACCGATGTGATGAGTTGTGTCACACTAGAAACTATTAACAGACACATAGAGAGTGTTAAATTAAGTGAATTTTATGCTTTTACTGGTGGTTCTGTGCAGACAAACACAGGTAGAACAGGCTGTGCTATTGTAATATATAAAGAAAAAGAGATGATAGTGTCAAACAAGCAAAGGCTGAACAACTGGGCCAGCACAACACAAACTGAACTAACTGGAATCTACTTAGCTACAGACTACCTTAAAGAAAATGGAGGTGGGGTGATATTCTGTGACTCTCAAAGTGCGTTGAAATCAATGAACAGCCCGGTAGGTTCTATATCTAAAGTTGTATGTAATATTAAAAGAAATGTGATAATTGCCAATGAGAACAGCTCTCGTATCGAATTTGTGTGGATTCCGTCCCATGTTGGAATTAGGTGTCATGACCGTGCTGATGGACAGGCCAATGAGGCATGTAAGAAAGAAAATGTTGACCGTGACCTTGGCCTGTCCAATGCTGTACTTAAAAACATTCCAGTCGGAATAATGAACTCTCATCTAGAAGAACTGAGTAATGCAGAGAGACCTGGCAGTTGTAGCATTAGTAAATATGAAAAATTTTGTGACAAGAGGTACCGGTATGGCTAGCGTAAGGACAGAACCAGACAATGTGATGTAGTCGTGGCCAGAATTAGGCTAGGATACAGACACATCTCGAAAGTTAGTAGGGCTGTACCCATACCGGATCACTCAGCATGTAAACTCTTTGATAAACCCTTAAAGCATACACTTGAACACTCTATTATTAAATGTGACACTGCCAAAGACTTCAGGCCACCTGGTTTATTGTATCATGAACTTTACAATTACTACATTGAATCGGGGGTGCTTGAAGACATTATTGCTGTTTATCCCAAATTTGTTAGCCCACACTGATTAGTCTTCAATTAAAATATGACGTCCAATGTATATGAACCACTGTCCTTCATGGCAGTGAACAGTGACATCACCCACATGACTTTGACCTATATATACTGTTAATGAATATGATGTATTTCTTTGTGTATGAACCTCCGTCCTGCGTGGCAGTGAGAAGTGATACCACCCTCAGTGTCAAGACCTGACCGAATTACCCAGAATAGGCAAACTGTACTCCAAGCTTTTTCAATAAATTTGTTAAACTAAAACTATAAACTACTGTTTTATTTAAAATATAATTAATAATTTAGTCAGTGATTGTGAATAGCTGTATTGATCTATTTAGAGTAAGTGCTTGAGTTACTTAGTTGTTGAAGCACAGTAATACACGACTTCAGTAAAACAGTATGCCATCATGTTCGTATAAGATAAATGTATAATTGAATATTATTAGGACGGCATTAAATTGTTTGATCATTGAAGTATTATCATTATACTATGATCTTTCATCACGAGTGTTATTTACAGTATAGTAGTGAATAATTGTGGACTATTATTTAGTCAGCTGTTAGTGTTTATAGTTACATCCAGTATTTCCAATATCAGGGGCAGTGTTTGATTTCCGCCGGATAAGATTCATGATATAGATAATGTTATATTCATTAATTAAAAAGCATATGTGTACGGTATATACGATAATATTTATTTGTCACCATTTGGGGTGAGTTTTATATATTTATTATACATCTACGATAGCTTCTATAATATTTTTCCTTACACTGTTAATGAAAAAATACTTGATACGTGACGTATATGTTTGGGCTTCGTTGATTGATCTGAGTAATACGAGGTTTTCTTCTGCATGGCGTTTATGTTTAACAGAACAAGAGTCAATCACAACCGTAGCAGTTGTGTCATGTTACTCGTCTCTTCAGAATGTGAGGGAAATTTCCTTTAAATATCCTAGTAAATATGTACACCCGAGTGTTAAGTTAGTCGTGTGTGTGTGTGTGTGTGTGTAATAATAATAATAATAATAATAATAATTAACGGTTTATTGAAAGAGCATGGCAGCCGGAAGGCTGAAAATATACTGTTACATAATTGGGGAATGGGTCTCTTGATTTATAAATAATATACAAATAACATAAGTGATAAAAATATGATATATAATAATTCGGTAGAGAGAAGCTCAAACTACAGGTCATTTCAATATAGTGACAGTGTGAAAAGTAAGATTGACTGGGAGTGAATACACTGGTTGATAACAAGTTATTGATAATTTTTACAATGGTTGGGACTGGGCTGTTCTTATAGAGATCAGTTCGTGCTCGTATGGGCTGGATGCTGTTGTGTTGTCGAACAGCAATTCTCGGACGAGGGATCTCGGATGGTAGTCGGAGCCGGTGTCGAGGATGGTTCAGAAGTTTCTCACCAAATTTGCAGATGAGGTCGTGGTGATGGTTAGAAAGAGCAGAGAGGGTCATTGTGTTGATCACTTCTTGATATGTGGAGTAGAAAGGGGAGAGAATAATCTTGCATGCCCTCTTTTGCACTTTTTCTAGGTGTTTACGTTGTGTGGCATTTAGGGAGGAAGACCGGGTAGGGGAGGCATAGGTGAGCTTGGGAAGTATGAATGTTGAGTAAACACTGAGGAGCTTGGGCACAGGAACTCCAAGGGACTTGAGTCGGCAGAGGAGGTGGAGACGGAAACTGGAGGATTGGACAACCTCACTGACGTGTGGTTTCCAATTTAGTTTGTTGTCTATGGTGACGCCGAGGAGCTCAGTGGAATCTACAACCTAGAGTGTGTTGGGACCTAAGGTAATGAAATTGCTCAATAAATCCTGAAGGGTGGTATAGTCGGGAGCAGAATTGTTGACACTGATCCCAAGGGTGGAGTCGGACATATTTCCAGCGACAGGGGTTTCTCTTAGGGCATCATTGATAAGCTTAAGGAAGCATAGTGGTCCCATTTGGTGCCTTGGGGGACGTCACAGGTGGGTGACTGAAAAGTGGAGACAGCCCCTCGGAAGCGTACGGCTTGACGTCGGTCACTATGGAAGTCTGTAGGATATGGCATAAGACTTCTTCGAAACCCCAGGTCGATAGCTTTGTTGATGATTAAACTGTGGTCGACTAGGTCAAAATCTATGGCACCTGCAATATTAGCATAAGCCCAGTCAAACACGAAACTTTCACAGATTAAACTTGGGTATTGGGGTGACTGCAATGGGTCGTAGCTCATTCAAGGATTGTGGGCAAGTTGACTTGGGCACTGGTGACACATATGAGGTCTTCCAGTCAGCTTGGGCATCTTGCTTGGCTGAGGGAAGCATTGATGATGGAGCAGAGGGGTTTAGGTAGTTACTGGGAGAACTTCTTGTAGAGTTTCATTGGTAAGTCAATGGGGGTGGTGGAGCACTTTAACTTCAGTTTGTCCAGACATTTTGCTACTTCAAATTCTTCTACTAAGTCAGTGGGAAAGGGGGATGATAGGTAAGCAGGGAGACTGGTTGTGTCAAGCCGGGGGAGCGTCTGGCATATAGTTGCGAAATGGTTGTTTAATTGCCCAGCTGCATCACCATTAGTGAGATGGCTAAGGAAGGGGAGGGGGTGTGTCTTATTATTTAGTCCACAGAGTTCTTTAAGTTTACCAAACCACTGTCTGATGTTGGTCTGCTTCAGGTGTTGCAACTTGGTTGGGTAGTGGGACTTCTTTGCAATATATATTTCACGGATGACTTTGTTGCAAAGGGACCTGTTGCGGCTGTACTCATTGAGAAGAAAGACATTGTATCTCTGTTGCATAAGTCTTTGATCCGAAATATGATCCAGGGCAAGTTAGCTGGGTGTGATCTGACGGATTTCTCGGGAAAGAACTGGTGGTGAACTTCCGTGGTGGTGTTGGTATAATTTATCCATTTGGTATCCATCTCATCCACACTAAGTGCTTCAGTCCAGGGATGGTGAACTATCCACTGCCCGAAGAGACGCACTGCAGAGTCAGTAATCGGCTGTAGATCTTGGCTGGTAGTGGCAGTTGGAGACCAAAGCACTGAGGTGTGTGCTGCACCCGATAGTAGGCATTGGTTGAGGTGGCTGGTACTGGTCCGCTAGGTCAGTTAAGATAAGGTCAAGGGTATTTTGACAGTGTGTGGGTAAGTTCACAACTTGTGATAGTAGCAGCTGGTTCTGGATATCAGTGGTGTCAATTTCGTTATAATCCTCGCATAGTGCTAGCTTGGCACATGGGTACCTAACTCTGAGGTGGTCTGAGGTGATAATGAGGTGATTTATAAGAGGATCTCCGGTGTGTGAGCGTGGTGGAATGTATACCACACAGTATATGATAGATGCAGTATGGGGTGGGTGGGTCCGTGGCACGACTCGTACCCACAATGCCTCCACATCTGCTGGGACTAAAACATTCAGGCGTGACGGGCGTAGTTCATCTTGACAAAAGAGAGCAACGCCCCCTCCGCGTCTATGTGAACGATGATGATGAAAGAGTTGATATCCCTCAATGTGGAACGGTTCAGGAACAATTTGCTAAGCTTCACACACGGCAACGACGTTGGCAGTGACTGATCGGACTGTGGTTGCCAGTGCATCAAATTTATAAGCTAAGGAAGTGACGTTGGAGAGCAGTAAAGATGGGACACCATACCATATTCGAGGAACTTCAGTGTAATGGTACGGTTTGTCAGGAGAAGATTTCTCTGGTTTTCTAGTGGAGGTGATGGTCCTAATGGGCTTGTGTTTATGACGTCCTGGTCTACGGCTGCGAGCATGGAATATGTTCAGTAATTTAAGTCGATCGATAGCACTGCCATCAGGATAACCGTTCCCATGCTTTAGAAGGTACAACGAACATCTGGACTCAGTAATTGGTGGACATCTGTTGAAATTTATTGTTGTAGACGGACGGAAGTGTTTGTCGGTGGTAGCCATAAACTCACTGGCGGCGCTTTGAGGGCCACTGACATTGGTAGACATCTGTTAATATTTGTCTAGTCGTAAACATCGCAAGTCCTTGTCTCCAGCACTTGAGGGGTCACCGACACAGTACCCACTGTATATGTAAACACCGCGGTGGTCCTTGTCACTGGCACTTTCAGGGTGACCGACAAAGTGCCCACGGTCCGGTGTTACAATGCTGTTTTGTGTTTTTCCTTGGAATACACTGTCGGATCACTGTTTGGTAACCAATCATTGAACTCATCACTTGAATGTTTTGCTGATAAATTCCGGTGTAGTGAGGTTGGTAGTGCGTTGGGATATAACAGGGGTGGGGGGGGGGGGGTCAAACAGACTTGGCCTGGCTGCCAGTTAGGAGAGCCTCCAGAACACTTCTTGTCTCACTGAGGGCTGACTGATGTATGTGTATGTGTGGTGAACAAGGAAACAACCATGCATAAATCTTCCCCTGCTAGTGCACAGCCTCTTCACTATCAAAACTCCTGCTATGCCTCCTCATGACAGCACAAAGTAATTGGGTGCCTCGTGACCCTAGGCTAGACCAACAGGAGATCTTGGTGCAGCAGTGGGCCCCAGAGATACAGTATATAGGCCCACCAATATGTAGATACGTCCCGCTGCATTGCGGATTAACCTTGATAGGTATAAGGCTACAAGAGTAACGCTCAAACTAAAAATCTGCAGTGGAGCCCCACATCAGGCACACATGCTTACAGAACTCCAGTAAGCCTCCAACGGCATAATAGGTGGAATAGGTGACTAATACGGGAACTCAACAACTGCACAGGCGGTGAAGGCAATGTAAGATGGAAAGGCTCTTAAGCGATCCATAATAAAATGGGCTATCGGCAGTCTATTGATGCAGCTGCATGCATCACTAGATCACGAAAAGGGAGAGTCAAAATAAGTGGTCGCAGCCGATGTTTCTGCCTCACCACATGAATCAATTGACGCCCAGCCATCATCCAGCTCATCATACTTTCCATCATTATCAGAACACCTAAACCTCCAAAAGTCTTTTGGCGACAGACAAGTGGCAACGGGGATAAGCAGAGATGATTGTCGGTAGTCTCTAGTCACAACTGTGTACATAGGCGGCATAGATAATACGGTTGTTTATGCACTGTGATTTAGTCTGCAGTACAATCCGGTACTGTCTGTGCGATAGAGCAGCCCTTTCCAGGAACCATTCTGCTCACCCCACTTAGGGAGGGCGCTGGAAGAGGTGCCCTAATAATAGCCTGCTCAAAAAGACAACCTGACTGGGCAACCTATTGTAGTCAAAAACATAATCATAGATCAGAGTAAAAATAAAATATATAACCTCTTATGGTCGCTGCATGGAATGTTAGGACCTTTCTGAATACTAGAACAAATGACCGTCCTGAAAGAAGAACCACCCTTGTGGCAAAAAGCTGTCTAGGTACAACATCAACAATGCAGCCATTAGTGAGTCCCAGCTCCAAGGCGAGGAGTCGACTCATAGAGCAGGGGTCCAGCTAGACCTTCATCTGAAAGGGTAAGCTTGCTGCGGATGATAAGCAGCATTCATGAAGTTGGCTTTGCCATTCGCCAATCCATCAAGCATGGGCTAAATGAAATGTCTGTTGGGATCAACGATCGCCTCATGACGCTCCAAGTCCCACTGAATTATTCATGTCATGCCTTCTTCAGTAGTGCATACGCCCCAACACTGAATGACACCAAGGAAGCCTTTTACGCCGACCTTTACAGAGTGCTAACCTTTATTCCAAGATAAGATAAGGCTGGGCACCTAGGTGACTTAAATGCCTGAGTTGGCAGAGATGCTGATTTGTGGCAGGGAACCATGGGGAGAAACTGAGTGGACAAGTGTAATCCCAACGGACTATTCCTCCTCAGCAGGAGTGCTGAACATTTGTTTAGGCAGACCGAAAATTTCAAGGTGTTCTTAGTAACACCCACGATCGTCAGAAAAGAGAGATCTCAGAAATGACCTCAGCACCTGAGCCAAGCTTCGCTCAGACCACTATGACACAGATCATCGACTCGTCACAGCCAACTCTCCCTTCACGTCGCCCCCAAAACGGCGAAGGCAACATGCCTCCAGAGATGCTTTCATCACAAAAAACTGCAACGAGTCCCTCGGCCATATCAAAAGAAACATCAGGATTGATTTGATTGAAATAACCTGCAAATCGAATTATTCACCAAAGGTAAACGTGCTGCTTCAACTGACTGGCAGAGCAACCCTCAGTCTCGGACCAAAGCTGGCACCTTCCACCAGAAGAAAGCGATGGACCAGAGCAAACCTCGTGATCTTAAGAACGAATGGTTGAAAAATATAGCGTGTAAAATACAAAGAAAAATTGCAGATCAACACACGATGCACAAATTTGTCAATTCCACTAAATGGTAATGACGTAGCCCCAATCCACGCATCCGAAGATAACTCCCTAATTAAAGACGAAAAAGGCATCTGCCAGTGCTGGAAAGAGCACTACCATTCCCTGCTCAACCAAAACACCAATGTGGAAATCCTGACTACCCATCAGGACCCTGAGCACCTATAGCTGACCCACCTCGGCTATCCTCCATCCCATGATGAGGTAACTACTGCCATGAGGAAGATGAAAAATAACAGTCATAGGGCCTAATAGAATCCATGTCTAGGTGTATAAAGAAGGAAGACCTCTGCTTACCAGCCATCTCCTCTCTCTCCGGGAGAATATATGGGAGAAGGAGGAAATTATAAGAGGAATGGAGAACGGTCAGACTGTGGAAACTATCCCGGGATCTCGCTGCTCTTCGTAGCTGGCAAGAATATCGCCCGAGTCCTTCTAAACAGCCATCTTCGTGAGGCGGTAAACTTCCTTCCTTGGCGGTAAACCTCCTCACAGAATCCTAATGTGGCTTTAGACCATCACGTGGCACCACTGACATGATAATTGCTGTCCGCCAGATACAGGAACAGTGTAGGTAACAGCATCGTGACAAATATATGGCCTTCATCAACCTTACCAAAGCCTTCGACTCGGTCAACAGGGATGCCCTCTGGCTGTGGACCCTCAGTCATTTTGGTTGCCCACCAAAATTCATCGCCATTGTGAGGGAACTCCACGATGGCATGACCGGCACAATGGCACCCAGTCTGAGTTTTCCCCATCCGAAAAGCGGTAAAAACAAAGACGTGTACTGACACCAACTCTCTTTTCCATTTTCTTGGCTGACTATCTTACTCGTGCCAGTGCCAATTTAACCAGTGGGGTAGACATCCAGTACTGGGTGAAAGGGGTCTTTTCAACATAAGACGACTCCAGGCAAAAACAAAAGTGTTGACAGCTTTCATTACTAAACTTCAGTATGCAGACGACATCATCCTCGTAGCTCACACTGAACACCTACAGAAAGTCCTGAACACCTATGAAGATGCATATGCACACTTTGGCCTTGAGGTGAATGTACACAAGACCTAGATTTTCTTTTAGCCTGCCTCTGGTTCAACCACACCTCCACCATCCATCCAGAATAAAGGTACTACTCTCTCTAGTGTTACTCTCTTCCAGTACCTTGGATCCCACCAGTCCACACCCACGGACCTCGATGAAGAGATCCAACATGTGATCAGATGTGCATCTCAAGCCTTTGGCAGACTCTGTACCCTTGTTTTCAGCTGTAGGGAACTGAAATTATCTACAAAGTTGCACGTATATCGGACAGTGGTCCTCCCCATCCTGCTATATGGCAGAGAGACAAAGGTCACATACAGGAGGCACCTCAAGAACATAATTGTAAGGGCTGAAACGATCTTCCTGCTCGTTACCGCTGCTAACTCTCTCGTTTGCTGGTGCGGACGACACTTGGGGTGGTTGGACAGAGGTGAGAACGGCAGAGACTATCTGTGTCACAGGCAGATTCAACCCAGCAGCCATACACTCACTATCTAGCTATCCAGCTGTTCGTTCAAATTCTGGCTGTGATCTCATCATAGGTCCTGGACTCGTGGGCTGTGTCCCCAGACCTTCACCTATCGACTGTCAATTCTCTGGTCATCTACCACTACCACATACCATGACCGTCAATTCATCTCATTCCGCCTGTGCCCCGGTGTTCTCCTGCCATTTCAAGACAATCTGCCGCTGTCGCTCGAGTGTGGAATTGAATGGACGCTTCCCTACCCTGAGTGTGCATCACGGTGTTCCAGAACCTTTCCCCAGGGCGACTGCCGTAGGAAATATCTGTTCATTGTTTGATTCCATTAATTGCTGACTCCCCTTTATTGTTCGATTCTATCAATTGTTGACTCCATTTAATTGTTTGAATCCATTAATTGCTGACTCCCATTAATTGTTTGATTCCTTTAATTTTTTGCTTCCCTTAATTGATTAACTCCATTAACTATTGACTGCAGTAATTGTTTGACTCCCGTAATTATTTGTTGTTTGTTGAGTGGTGTCAGAGTTTTGTGTTATATTTTTTTTATAGTAAAGAGATGTCAATCTCAAACGGTTGTTTGCTATTCCTCAGAAAACCATGGTCCTTGACTTTCCTTTATTAAGAACCTGATTAGTCTGGTAAGGGATTTCTATCCCAAAGTCCCAGGCCTTGACAATAATCTACTTTCCTTTCTTCGAGTTCGCTGGAATGACACCAACTGTAGGAGCTTCGAGGTTACCATTATCCATGAACAACTACGTTGGGCTGGCCATGTTAATCGCATGGACGACAATAGACTGCCAAAGAAGCTACTTTACAGTCACCTAACGAATAGTAAACGTAATGCTGGAGGGCAACGGAAAAAGTATAGGGATAGTTTTAAAACAAACCTGAAAAAGTGTCAAATCGACCCCCCTCACTTGGGAGACGATCAGTCCCCACGGTAATGCTTGGAAGAGCACCACACGAGGTGTCAATAATTTCCAGTTAGCCTGACTACATACCGAGGCAGACAAGCTCCAAGGCCAGAAAAACGCTGCCTCCGCCCTACCCGCACTAGATGTAGCCCTCTCGAGCTATCTCAGAGCTCACCACCTCATATCATTGTATTATGGCTGAATGATCGTCATATTCGATTCTGAGTGATATCAAAGTAGTAAAAATGTATTTGCGTGTTTGGAACTTATTGTGTTGTTAATTGTAGTGAAGTTTTCTTTCTTATACTTGTGAACTAATCTAGTTAATGTATAAGTCGTGTCCAATGGAATTTGTCATCTGTTGTTTTAATCATATTTACATTTCGGATAACTGCTAAAGATTGCTGACAACATGAGGTATAAACAGCCAGAAAAAGTGGAACCATATGATGATTCAGCTGCTGTTTCTCACGGTGCGATCGATGGATTTAAACACTTGTTTGAGTCATTCTAGCAACGTGCACGGGCAATAGTTCCACTTTTCCAACGGTTTATTCCTTGAGGATTCAGCCATCTCTTATAATTATCTGAAACACAAACACGACACACACAAGAGATAAAAATTCCCACTAGACATGACTTATGACTCACCCTGAAAACTATATTCTCACATATCAGTTAGTATTGTGTATATGGAGGCGGTGGGTGGCGGCTGACAGGAATGTATTATTGTCTTGTTTTATGATCTTGTATACAAACAATAAAGTTCTTTACTGTTAAGGCCAGCGTTAGCAACCTGACCCACTGAATGTTAAGGCCAGTATAACCAACCTGGACCACTGATCGTTGAGGCCAGTGTAACCAACCTGGACCACTGATCGTTGAGGCCAGTGTAACCAACCTGGACCACTGACGGTAAGGCCAGGGTTACCAACCTGGAGCACTGACCGTTCAGGCCAGTGTAACCAACCTGGACCACTGACTGTTAAGGCCAGTGTTACCAACCTAGACCACTGACCGTTGAGGCCAGTGTAACCAACCTGGACCACTGACTGTTAAGGCCAGTGTAACCAACCTGGATCACTGACTGTTAAGGCCACTATAACCAACCTAGACCACTGACTGTTAAGGCCAGTGTAACCAACCTGGACCACTGACTGTTAAGGCCAGTGTTACCAATCTGGACCACTGACCGTTGAGGGCAGTATAACCAACCTGGACCACTGACTGTTAAGGCCAGTGTTACCAACCTGGACCACTGACTGTTAAGGACAGTGTTACCAACCTGGACCATTGACAGTTAAGGCTAGTGTTACCAACCTGGACCACTGACTGTTAAGGCCAGTATAACCAACCTGGACCACTGACCGATGAGGCCAGTGTTACCAACCTGGACCACTGACCGTTGAGGCCAGTGTTACCAACCTGGACCACTGACAGTTGAGGCCAGTGTAACGGACCATGACCACTGAGTATTAAGGCCAGTGTTTCCAACCTGGACAACTGACCGTTGAGGCCGGTGTTACCAACCTGAACCACAAACTGTTTAGGCCAGTGTTACCAACCTGGACAACTGACCGTTGAGGCCAGTGTTACCAACCTGGACCACTGACCGTTGAGACCAGTGTAACCAACCTGGACCATTGACTGTTAAGGCAAGTGTTACCAACCTGGACCACTCACCGTTGAGGCCAGTGTTACCAACCTGGACCACTGACCATTGAGGCCAGTGTTACCAACCTGTACCACTGATTGTAAGGCCAGGGTTACGAACGTGGACCACTGACCCTTGAGGCCAGTGTAACCAACCTGGACCACTGACCGTTGAGGCCAGTGTTACCAACCTGGACCACTGACTGTTAAAGTCAGTATAACGAACCGGGACCACTGACCGCTGAGGCCAGTGTTACCAACCTGGACCACTGACGATAAGGCCAGGGTTAGCAACATGGACCACTGACCGTTGAGGCCAGTGTAACCAACCTGGACCACTGACGGTAAGGCCAGGATTACCAACCTGGACCACTGACCGTTAAGGAGAGTGAAACCAACCTGGACCACTGATTGTAAGGCCAGGGTTACCAACGTGGACCACTGACCCTTGAGGCCAGTGTAACCAATTTGGACCACTGACTGTTAAGGCCAGTATAACCAACCTGGACCACTGACCATGGCGGCCAGTGTTACCAACCTGGACCACTGACTGTTAAGGTCAGTACAACGAACCTGGACCACTGACCGTTGAGGCCAGTGTTACCAACCTGGACCACTGACCGTTGAGGTCAGTGTAACCAACCTGGACCACTGACCGTTGAGGCCAATGTAACCAACCTGGACCACTGACCGTTGAGACCAGTGTTACCAACCTGGTCCACTGACTGTTAAGACCAGTGTAACCAATCTGGACCACTGACTGTTAAGGCCAGTGTTACCAACATGGACCACTGAACGTTGAGGCCAGTGTTACCAACCTGGACCACTGACCGTTGAGGCCAGTGTAATCAACCTGGACCCCTGACCGTTAAGGTCAGTGTAACCAACCTGGACCACTGACTGTTAAGAAGGTGCTACCAATCTGGACCACTGACCGTTGAGGCCCGTGTAACCAACGTGGACCACTGACTGTTAAGACCAGTATAACCAACCTGGACCACTGACCATTAAGGCCAGTTATACCAACCTGGATCACTGACTGTTAAGGCCAGTATAAGCATCCTGGACCACTGACCATTAAGGCCAGTGTTACCAAACTGGACCACTGACCGTTAAGGAGAGTGTTACCAACCTGGACCACTGAGGGTAAGGCCAGGGTTACCAACCTGGACCACTGACCGTTGAAGTCAGTGCAACCAACCTGGACCACTGACGGTAAGGCCAGTGTTACCAACCTGGACCACTGACCGTTAAGGAGAGTGTAACCAATCTGGACCACTGACGGTAAGGCCAGGGTTACCAACGTAGAGAACTGACCGTTAAGGAGAGTGTAACCAATCTGGACCACTGACGGTACGGCAAGGGTTACCAACGTGGACCACTAACTGTTAAGGCCAGTGTAACCAACCTGAAGCACTGAAAATTGAGGCCAGTGTTACCAACCTGGACCACTGATCATTGAGGCCAGTGTAACCAACCTGGACCACTGACCGTTGAGGCCAGTGTATCCAATCTGGACCACTGACTGTCAAGGCCAGTATTACCAACCTGGACCACTGACCGTTGAGGCCAGTGTTACCAAACTGGACCACTGACCGTTAAGGAGAGTGTTACCAACCTGGACCACTGAGGGTAAGGCCAGGGTTACCAACCTGGACCACTGACCGTTGAAGTCAGTGCAACCAACCTGGACCACTGACGGTAAGGCCAGTGTTACCAACCTGGACCACTGACCGTTAAGGAGAGTGTAACCAATCTGGACCACTGACGGTAAGGCCAGGGTTACCAACGTAGAGAACTGACCGTTAAGGAGAGTGTAACCAATCTGGACCACTGACGGTACGGCAAGGGTTACCAACGTGGACCACTAACTGTTAAGGCCAGTGTAACCAACCTGAAGCACTGAAAATTGAGGCCAGTGTTACCAACCTGGACCACTGATCATTGAGGCCAGTGTAACCAACCTGGACCACTGACCGTTGAGGCCAGTGTATCCAATCTGGACCACTGACTGTCAAGGCCAGTATTACCAACTTGGACCACTGACCGTTGAGGCCAGTGTTACCAACCTGGAACACTAACTGTTAAGGCCAGTATAACGAACCTGGACCACTGACTGTTAAGGTCAGTATAACGAACCTGGACCACTGACCATTGAAGCCAGTGTTACCTACCTGGATCATTGACTGATAAGACCAGTGTAACGAACCTGGACCACTGACTGTTAAGGCCAGTGTTACCAACCTGGACCACTGACTGTTGAGGCCAGTGTTACCAACCTGGACCACTGACTGTTAAGGTCAGTATAACGAACCTGGACCACTGACCGTTGAGGCCAGTGTTACCAACCTGGACCACTGACGGTTGAGGTCAGTGTAACCAACCTGGACCACTGACCGTTGAGGCCAGTGTAACCAACCTGAACCACTGACCATTGAGACTAGTGTTACCAACCTGGTCCACTGACTGTTAAGACCAGTGTAACCAACCTGGACCACTGACTGTTAAGGCCAGTGTTACCAACCTGGACCACTGACCGTTGAGGCCAGCGTTACCAACCTGGACCACTGGCTGTTAAGACCAGTGTAACCATCCTGGACCACTGACTGTTAAGGCCAGTGTTACCAACCTGGACCACTGACCGTTGAGGCCAGTGTTACCAACCAGGATCACTGACTCTTAAAGCGAGTATAAGCATCCTGGACCACTGACCATTAAGGCCAGTGTTACCAACCTGGACCACTGACCGTTAAGGACAGTGTTACCAACCTGGACCACTGACGGTAAGGACAGGGTTACCAACCTGGACCAATGACCGTTGAAGTCAGTGTAACCAACCTGGACCACTGACCGTTTAGGACAGTGTTACCAACATGGACCACTGACAGTAAGGCCAGGGTTACCAACCTGGACCAATGACCGTTGAAGTCAGTGTAACCAACCTGGACCACTGACTTTAAGGAGGGTGTAACCAATCTGGACCACTGACGGTAAGGCCAGGGTTACCAACGTGGAGCACTGACCGTTAAAGAGAGTGTAGCCAATCTGGACCACTGACGGTAAGGCCAGAGTTACCAACGTGGACCACTAGCTGTTAAGGCCAGTATAACAAACCTGGACCACTGAAAATTGAGGCCAATGTAAGCAACCTGGACCACTGACCGTTGAGGCCAGTGCAACCAATCTGGACCACTGACACTCAAGGCCAGTATAACCAACCTGCACCACTGACCGTTGAGGCCAGTGTTACCAACCTCGGCCACTGACTGTTAAGTCAGTATAACGAACCTGGACCACTGACTGTTAAGGTCAGTATAACGAACCTGGACCACTGACCATTGAGGTCAGTGTTAAGGACCTGGATCATTGACTGTTAAGACCAGTGTAACCAACCTGGACCACTGACTGTTAAGGCCAGTGTTACCAACCTGGTCCACTGACCATGGCGGCCAGTGTAACGAACCTGGACCACTGACTGTTGAGGCCAGTGTTACCAACCTGGACCAATGACCGTTAAGGCCAGTGTTACCAACCTGGACCACTGACTGTTAAGGTCAGTATAACGAACCTGGACCACTGACCGTTGACGTCAGTGTTACCAACCTGCACCACTGACCGTTGAGGCCAGTCTTACCAACCTCGGCCACTGACTGTTAAGTCAGTATAACGAACCTGGACCACTGACTGTTAAGGTCAGTATAACGAACCTGGACCACTGACCATTGAGGTCAGTGTTAAGGACCTGGATCATTGACTGTTAAGACCAGTGTAACCAACCTGGACCACTGACTGTTAAGGCCAGTGTTACCAACCTGGTCCACTGACCATGGCGGCCAGTGTAACGAACCTGGACCACTGACTGTTGAGGCCAGTGTTACCAACCTGGACCAATGACCGTTAAGGCCAGTGTTACCAACCTGGACCACTGACTGTTAAGGTCAGTATAACGAACCTGGACCACTGACCGTTGAGGTCAGTGTTACCAACCTGGACCACTGACCGTTGAGACCAGTGTTACCAACCTGGTCCACTGACTGTTAAGACCAGTGTAACCAACCTGGACCACTGACTGTTAAGGCCAGTGTTACCAACCTGGACCAATGACCGTTGAGGCCAGTGTTACCAACCTGGACCACTGACTGTTAAGACCAGTGTAACCAACCAGGACCACTCACTGTTAAGGCCAGTGTTACAAACCTGGACCACTGACCGTTGAGGCCAGTGTAATCAACCTGGACCCCTGACCGTTAAGCTCAGTGTAACCAACCTGGACCACTGACTGTTAAGGCCAGTGTTACCAATCTGGACCACTGACCGTTGAGGCTTGTGTAACCAACGTGGACCACTGACTGTTAAGACCAGTATAACCAACCTGGACCACTGACTGTTAAGATCAGTATAACCATCCTGGACCACTGACCATTAAGGCCAGTGTTACCAACCTGGATCACTGACTGTTAAGGCCAATATAAGCATCCTGGACCACTGACCATTAAGGCCAGGGTTTCCAACCGGGACCACTGACCGTTGAAGTCAGTGTAACCAACCTGGACCACTCACGGTAAGGCCAGTGTTACCAACCAGGACCACCGACCGTTAAGGAGAGTGCAACCTATCTGGACCACTGACGGTAAGGCCAGGGTTACTAACGTGGAGCATTGACCGTTAAGGAGAGTGTAACCAACCTGGACCACTGACGGTAAGGCCAGGATTACCAACCTGGACCACTGACCGTTAAGGAGAGTGAAACCAACCTGGACCACTGATTGTAAGGCCAGGGTTACCAACGTGGACCACTGACCCTTGAGGCCAGTGTAACCAATTTGGACCACTGACTGTTAAGGCCAGTATAACCAACCTGGACCACTGACCATGGCGGCCAGTGTTACCAACCTGGACCACTGACTGTTAAGGTCAGTACAACGAACCTGGACCACTGACCGTTGAGGCCAGTGTTACCAACCTGGACCACTGACCGTTGAGGTCAGTGTAACCAACCTGGACCACTGACCGTTGAGGCCAATGTAACCAACCTGGACCACTGACCGTTGAGACCAGTGTTACCAACCTGGTCCACTGACTGTTAAGACCAGTGTAACCAATCTGGACCACTGACTGTTAAGGCCAGTGTTACCAACATGGACCACTGAACGTTGAGGCCAGTGTTACCAACCTGGACCACTGACCGTTGAGGCCAGTTTAATCAACCTGGACCCCTGACCGTTAAGGTCAGTGTAACCAACCTGGACCACTGACTGTTAAGAAGGTGCTACCAATCTGGACCACTGACCGTTGAGGCCCGTGTAACCAACGTGGACCACTGACTGTTAAGACCAGTATAACCAACCTGGACCACTGACCATTAAGGCCAGTTATACCAACCTGGATCACTGACTGTTAAGGCCAGTATAAGCATCCTGGACCACTGACCATTAAGGCCAGTGTTACCAAACTGGACCACTGACCGTTAAGGAGAGTGTTACCAACCTGGACCACTGAGGGTAAGGCCAGGGTTACCAACCTGGACCACTGACCGTTGAAGTCAGTGCAACCAACCTGGACCACTGACGGTAAGGCCAGTGTTACCAACCTGGACCACTGACCGTTAAGGAGAGTGTAACCAATCTGGACCACTGACGGTAAGGCCAGGGTTACCAACGTAGAGAACTGACCGTTAAGGAGAGTGTAACCAATCTGGACCACTGACGGTACGGCAAGGGTTACCAACGTGGACCACTAACTGTTAAGGCCAGTGTAACCAACCTGAAGCACTGAAAATTGAGGCCAGTGTTACCAACCTGGACCACTGATCATTGAGGCCAGTGTAACCAACCTGGACCACTGACCGTTGAGGCCAGTGTATCCAATCTGGACCACTGACTGTCAAGGCCAGTATTACCAACCTGGACCACTGACCGTTGAGGCCAGTGTTACCAAACTGGACCACTGACCGTTAAGGAGAGTGTTACCAACCTGGACCACTGAGGGTAAGGCCAGGGTTACCAACCTGGACCACTGACCGTTGAAGTCAGTGCAACCAACCTGGACCACTGACGGTAAGGCCAGTGTTACCAACCTGGACCACTGACCGTTAAGGAGAGTGTAACCAATCTGGACCACTGACGGTAAGGCCAGGGTTACCAACGTAGAGAACTGACCGTTAAGGAGAGTGTAACCAATCTGGACCACTGACGGTACGGCAAGGGTTACCAACGTGGACCACTAACTGTTAAGGCCAGTGTAACCAACCTGAAGCACTGAAAATTGAGGCCAGTGTTACCAACCTGGACCACTGATCATTGAGGCCAGTGTAACCAACCTGGACCACTGACCGTTGAGGCCAGTGTATCCAATCTGGACCACTGACTGTCAAGGCCAGTATTACCAACCTGGACCACTGACCGTTGAGGCCAGTGTAACCAATTTGGACCACTGACTGTTAAGGCCAGTATAACCAACCTGGACCACTGACCATGGCGGCCAGTGTTACCAACCTGGACCACTGACTGTTAAGGTCAGTACAACGAACCTGGACCACTGACCGTTGAGGCCAGTGTTACCAACCTGGACCACTGACCGTTGAGGTCAGTGTTACCAACCTGGACCACTGATCATTGAGGCCAGTGTAACCAACCTGGACCACTGACCGTTGAGGCCAGTGTATCCAATCTGGACCACTGACTGTCAAGGCCAGTATTACCAACCTGGACCACTGACCGTTGAGGCCAGTGTTACCAACCTGGAACACTAACTGTTAAGGCCAGTATAACGAACCTGGACCACTGACTGTTAAGGTCAGTATAACGAACCTGGACCACTGACCATTGAAGCCAGTGTTACCTACCTGGATCATTGACTGATAAGACCAGTGTAACGAACCTGGACCACTGACTGTTAAGGCCAGTGTTACCAACCTGGACCACTGACTGTTGAGGCCAGTGTTACCAACCTGGACCACTGACTGTTAAGGTCAGTATAACGAACCTGGACCACTGACCGTTGAGGCCAGTGTTACCAACCTGGACCACTGACGGTTGAGGTCAGTGTAACCAACCTGGACCACTGACCATTGAGACTAGTGTTACCAACCTGGTCCACTGACTGTTAAGACCAGTGTAACCAACCTGGACCACTGACTGTTAAGGCCAGTGTTACCAACCTGGACCACTGACCGTTGAGGCCAGCGTTACCAACCTGGACCACTGGCTGTTAAGACCAGTGTAACCATCCTGGACCACTGACTGTTAAGGCCAGTGTTACCAACCTGGACCACTGACCGTTGAGGCCAGTGTTACCAACCAGGATCACTGACTCTTAAAGCGAGTATAAGCATCCTGGACCACTGACCATTAAGGCCAGTGTTACCAACCTGGACCACTGACCGTTAAGGACAGTGTTACCAACCTGGACCACTGACGGTAAGGCCAGGGTTACCAACCTGGACCAATGACCGTTGAAGTCAGTGTAACCAACCTGGACCACTGACCGTTTAGGACAGTGTTACCAACATGGACCACTGACAGTAAGGCCAGGGTTACCAACCTGGACCAATGACCGTTGAAGTCAGTGTAACCAACCTGGACCACTGACTTTAAGGAGGGTGTAACCAATCTGGACCACTGACGGTAAGGCCAGGGTTACCAACGTGGAGCACTGACCGTTAAAGAGAGTGTAGCCAATCTGGACCACTGACGGTAAGGCCAGAGTTACCAACGTGGACCACTAGCTGTTAAGGCCAGTATAACAAACCTGGACCACTGAAAATTGAGGCCAATGTAAGCAACCTGGACCACTGACCGTTGAGGCCAGTGCAACCAATCTGGACCACTGACACTCAAGGCCAGTATAACCAACCTGCACCACTGACCGTTGAGGCCAGTGTTACCAACCTCGGCCACTGACTGTTAAGTCAGTATAACGAACCTGGACCACTGACTGTTAAGGTCAGTATAACGAACCTGGACCACTGACCATTGAGGTCAGTGTTAAGGACCTGGATCATTGACTGTTAAGACCAGTGTAACCAACCTGGACCACTGACTGTTAAGGCCAGTGTTACCAACCTGGTCCACTGACCATGGCGGCCAGTGTAACGAACCTGGACCACTGACTGTTGAGGCCAGTGTTACCAACCTGGACCAATGACCGTTAAGGCCAGTGTTACCAACCTGGACCACTGACTGTTAAGGTCAGTATAACGAACCTGGACCACTGACCGTTGACGTCAGTGTTACCAACCTGCACCACTGACCGTTGAGGCCAGTCTTACCAACCTCGGCCACTGACTGTTAAGTCAGTATAACGAACCTGGACCACTGACTGTTAAGGTCAGTATAACGAACCTGGACCACTGACCATTGAGGTCAGTGTTAAGGACCTGGATCATTGACTGTTAAGACCAGTGTAACCAACCTGGACCACTGACTGTTAAGGCCAGTGTTACCAACCTGGTCCACTGACCATGGCGGCCAGTGTAACGAACCTGGACCACTGACTGTTGAGGCCAGTGTTACCAACCTGGACCAATGACCGTTAAGGCCAGTGTTACCAACCTGGACCACTGACTGTTAAGGTCAGTATAACGAACCTGGACCACTGACCGTTGAGGTCAGTGTTACCAACCTGGACCACTGACCGTTGAGACCAGTGTTACCAACCTGGTCCACTGACTGTTAAGACCAGTGTAACCAACCTGGACCACTGACTGTTAAGGCCAGTGTTACCAACCTGGACCAATGACCGTTGAGGCCAGTGTTACCAACCTGGACCACTGACTGTTAAGACCAGTGTAACCAACCAGGACCACTCACTGTTAAGGCCAGTGTTACAAACCTGGACCACTGACCGTTGAGGCCAGTGTAATCAACCTGGACCCCTGACCGTTAAGCTCAGTGTAACCAACCTGGACCACTGACTGTTAAGGCCAGTGTTACCAATCTGGACCACTGACCGTTGAGGCTTGTGTAACCAACGTGGACCACTGACTGTTAAGACCAGTATAACCAACCTGGACCACTGACTGTTAAGATCAGTATAACCATCCTGGACCACTGACCATTAAGGCCAGTGTTACCAACCTGGATCACTGACTGTTAAGGCCAATATAAGCATCCTGGACCACTGACCATTAAGGCCAGGGTTTCCAACCGGGACCACTGACCGTTGAAGTCAGTGTAACCAACCTGGACCACTCACGGTAAGGCCAGTGTTACCAACCAGGACCACCGACCGTTAAGGAGAGTGCAACCTATCTGGACCACTGACGGTAAGGCCAGGGTTACTAACGTGGAGCATTGACCGTTAAGGAGAGTGTAACCAACCTGGACCACTGACGGTAAGGCCAGGATTACCAACCTGGACCACTGACCGTTAAGGAGAGTGAAACCAACCTGGACCACTGATTGTAAGGCCAGGGTTACCAACGTGGACCACTGACCCTTGAGGCCAGTGTAACCAATTTGGACCACTGACTGTTAAGGCCAGTATAACCAACCTGGACCACTGACCATGGCGGCCAGTGTTACCAACCTGGACCACTGACTGTTAAGGTCAGTACAACGAACCTGGACCACTGACCGTTGAGGCCAGTGTTACCAACCTGGACCACTGACCGTTGAGGTCAGTGTAACCAACCTGGACCACTGACCGTTGAGGCCAATGTAACCAACCTGGACCACTGACCGTTGAGACCAGTGTTACCAACCTGGTCCACTGACTGTTAAGACCAGTGTAACCAATCTGGACCACTGACTGTTAAGGCCAGTGTTACCAACATGGACCACTGAACGTTGAGGCCAGTGTTACCAACCTGGACCACTGACCGTTGAGGCCAGTTTAATCAACCTGGACCCCTGACCGTTAAGGTCAGTGTAACCAACCTGGACCACTGACTGTTAAGAAGGTGCTACCAATCTGGACCACTGACCGTTGAGGCCCGTGTAACCAACGTGGACCACTGACTGTTAAGACCAGTATAACCAACCTGGACCACTGACCATTAAGGCCAGTTATACCAACCTGGATCACTGACTGTTAAGGCCAGTATAAGCATCCTGGACCACTGACCATTAAGGCCAGTGTTACCAAACTGGACCACTGACCGTTAAGGAGAGTGTTACCAACCTGGACCACTGAGGGTAAGGCCAGGGTTACCAACCTGGACCACTGACCGTTGAAGTCAGTGCAACCAACCTGGACCACTGACGGTAAGGCCAGTGTTACCAACC
This sequence comes from Homarus gammarus, assembly GCA_958450375.1. NCBI lineage: Eukaryota > Metazoa > Arthropoda > Malacostraca > Decapoda > Nephropidae > Homarus > Homarus gammarus. The sequence goes on along the minus strand of CAUDMG010000541.1, from coordinate 251,319 downwards.
TGGACCACTGACCGTTAAGGAGAGTGTAACCAATCTGGACCACTGACGGTAAGGCCAGGGTTACCAACGTAGAGAACTGACCGTTAAGGAGAGTGTAACCAATCTGGACCACTGACGGTACGGCAAGGGTTACCAACGTGGACCACTAACTGTTAAGGCCAGTGTAACCAACCTGAAGCACTGAAAATTGAGGCCAGTGTTACCAACCTGGACCACTGATCATTGAGGCCAGTGTAACCAACCTGGACCACTGACCGTTGAGGCCAGTGTATCCAATCTGGACCACTGACTGTCAAGGCCAGTATTACCAACCTGGACCACTGACCGTTGAGGCCAGTGTTACCAAACTGGACCACTGACCGTTAAGGAGAGTGTTACCAACCTGGACCACTGAGGGTAAGGCCAGGGTTACCAACCTGGACCACTGACCGTTGAAGTCAGTGCAACCAACCTGGACCACTGACGGTAAGGCCAGTGTTACCAACCTGGACCACTGACCGTTAAGGAGAGTGTAACCAATCTGGACCACTGACGGTAAGGCCAGGGTTACCAACGTAGAGAACTGACCGTTAAGGAGAGTGTAACCAATCTGGACCACTGACGGTACGGCAAGGGTTACCAACGTGGACCACTAACTGTTAAGGCCAGTGTAACCAACCTGAAGCACTGAAAATTGAGGCCAGTGTTACCAACCTGGACCACTGATCATTGAGGCCAGTGTAACCAACCTGGACCACTGACCGTTGAGGCCAGTGTATCCAATCTGGACCACTGACTGTCAAGGCCAGTATTACCAACCTGGACCACTGACCGTTGAGGCCAGTGTTACCAACCTGGAACACTAACTGTTAAGGCCAGTATAACGAACCTGGACCACTGACTGTTAAGGTCAGTATAACGAACCTGGACCACTGACCATTGAAGCCAGTGTTACCTACCTGGATCATTGACTGATAAGACCAGTGTAACGAACCTGGACCACTGACTGTTAAGGCCAGTGTTACCAACCTGGACCACTGACTGTTGAGGCCAGTGTTACCAACCTGGACCACTGACTGTTAAGGTCAGTATAACGAACCTGGACCACTGACCGTTGAGGCCAGTGTTACCAACCTGGACCACTGACGGTTGAGGTCAGTGTAACCAACCTGGACCACTGACCGTTGAGGCCAGTGTAACCAACCTGAACCACTGACCATTGAGACTAGTGTTACCAACCTGGTCCACTGACTGTTAAGACCAGTGTAACCAACCTGGACCACTGACTGTTAAGGCCAGTGTTACCAACCTGGACCACTGACCGTTGAGGCCAGTGTTACCAACCTGGACCACTGGCTGTTAAGACCAGTGTAACCATCCTGGACCACTGACTGTTAAGGCCAGTGTTACCAACCTGGACCACTGACCGTTGAGGCCAGTGTTACCAACCAGGATCACTGACTCTTAAAGCGAGTATAAGCATCCTGGACCACTGACCATTAAGGCCAGTGTTACCAACCTGGACCACTGACCGTTAAGGACAGTGTTACCAACCTGGACCACTGACGGTAAGGCCAGGGTTACCAACCTGGACCAATGACCGTTGAAGTCAGTGTAACCAACCTGGACCACTGACCGTTGAGGCCAATGTAACCAACCTGGACCACTGACCGTTGAGACCAGTGTTACTAACCAGGATCACTGACTCTTAAAGCGAGTATAAGCATCCTGGACCACTGACCATTAAGGTCAGTGTTACCAACCTGGACCACTGACCGTTAAGGACAGTGTTACCAACATGGACCACTGACAGTAAGGCCAGGGTTACCAACCTGGACCAATGACCGTTGAAGTCAGTGTAACCAACCTGGACCACTGACTTTAAGGAGGGTGTAACCAATCTGGACCACTGACGGTAAGGCCAGGGTTACCAACGTGGAGCACTGACCGTTAAAGAGAGTGTAGCCAATCTGGACCACTGACGGTAAGGCCAGAGTTACCAACGTGGACCACTAGCTGTTAAGGCCAGTATAACAAACCTGGACCACTGAAAATTGAGGCCAATGTAAGCAACCTGGACCACTGACCGTTGAGGCCAGTGCAACCAATCTGGACCACTGACACTCAAGGCCAGTATAACCAACCTGCACCACTGACCGTTGAGGCCAGTGTTACCAACCTCGGCCACTGACTGTTAAGTCAGTATAACGAACCTGGACCACTGACTGTTAAGGTCAGTATAACGAACCTGGACCACTGACCATTGAGGTCAGTGTTAAGGACCTGGATCATTGACTGTTAAGACCAGTGTAACCAACCTGGACCACTGACTGTTAAGGCCAGTGTTACCAACCTGGTCCACTGACCATGGCGGCCAGTGTAACGAACCTGGACCACTGACTGTTGAGGCCAGTGTTACCAACCTGGACCAATGACCGTTAAGGCCAGTGTTACCAACCTGGACCACTGACTGTTAAGGTCAGTATAACGAACCTGGACCACTGACCGTTGACGTCAGTGTTACCAACCTGCACCACTGACCGTTGAGGCCAGTCTTACCAACCTCGGCCACTGACTGTTAAGTCAGTATAACGAACCTGGACCACTGACTGTTAAGGTCAGTATAACGAACCTGGACCACTGACCATTGAGGTCAGTGTTAAGGACCTGGATCATTGACTGTTAAGACCAGTGTAACCAACCTGGACCACTGACTGTTAAGGCCAGTGTTACCAACCTGGTCCACTGACCATGGCGGCCAGTGTAACGAACCTGGACCACTGACTGTTGAGGCCAGTGTTACCAACCTGGACCAATGACCGTTAAGGCCAGTGTTACCAACCTGGACCACTGACTGTTAAGGTCAGTATAACGAACCTGGACCACTGACCGTTGAGGTCAGTGTTACCAACCTGGACCACTGACCGTTGAGACCAGTGTTACCAACCTGGTCCACTGACTGTTAAGACCAGTGTAACCAACCTGGACCACTGACTGTTAAGGCCAGTGTTACCAACCTGGACCAATGACCGTTGAGGCCAGTGTTACCAACCTGGACCACTGACTGTTAAGACCAGTGTAACCAACCAGGACCACTCACTGTTAAGGCCAGTGTTACAAACCTGGACCACTGACCGTTGAGGCCAGTGTAATCAACCTGGACCCCTGACCGTTAAGCTCAGTGTAACCAACCTGGACCACTGACTGTTAAGGCCAGTGTTACCAATCTGGACCACTGACCGTTGAGGCTTGTGTAACCAACGTGGACCACTGACTGTTAAGACCAGTATAACCAACCTGGACCACTGACTGTTAAGATCAGTATAACCATCCTGGACCACTGACCATTAAGGCCAGTGTTACCAACCTGGATCACTGACTGTTAAGGCCAATATAAGCATCCTGGACCACTGACCATTAAGGCCAGGGTTTCCAACCGGGACCACTGACCGTTGAAGTCAGTGTAACCAACCTGGACCACTCACGGTAAGGCCAGTGTTACCAACCAGGACCACCGACCGTTAAGGAGAGTGCAACCTATCTGGACCACTGACGGTAAGGCCAGGGTTACTAACGTGGAGCATTGACCGTTAAGGAGAGTGTAACCAATCTGGACCACTGACGGGAAGGCCAGGGTTACCAACGTGGACCACTAACTGTTAAGGCCAGTATAACCAACCTGGACCACTGAAAATTGAGGCCAGTGTTACCATCCTGGACCACTGACCATTGAGGCCAGTGTAACCAACCTGGACCACTGACCGTTGAGGCCAGTGTAACCAATCTGGACCACTGACTGTCAAGGCCAGTATAACCAACCTGGACCACTGACCGTTGAGGCCAGTGTTACCAACCTGGACCACTGACCATTGAGGCCAGTGTTACCAACCTGGACCACTGAACCGTTAAGGCCAGTGTAACCAACCTGGACCACTGACCGTTAAAGGCAGTGTATCCAACCTGGACCACTGACGGTAAGGCCAGGGTTACCAACCAGGACCACTGACCGTTAAGGAGAGTGTAACCAACATGGAACACTGATGGTAAGGCCAGGGTTACCAACGTGGACCACTGACCCTTGAGGCCAGTGTAACCAACCTGGACCACTGACTGTTAGGGCTAATGTTACCAACCTGGACCACTGACTGTTAAGGCCAGTATATCCAACCTGGACCACTGACCATTGATGCCAGTGTTAACAACCTGGACTACAAACCATTGAGCCTAGTGTAACCAATCTGGACCACTGACTGTTAGGGCTAATGTTACCAACCTGGACCACTGACTGTTAAGGCCAGTATAACCAACCTGGACCACTGACCGTTGAGACCAGTGTAACCAATCTGGACCATTGACTGTTAAGGCCAGAGTTACCAACCTGGACCACTGACCGTTGAGGCCAGTGTTACCAACCTGGACCACTGACCATTGAGGCCAGTGTTACCAACATGGACCACTGAACCGTTAAGGCCAGTATAACCAACCTGGAACCCTGACCATTGAGGCCAGTGTAACCAACCTGGACCATTGACTGTTAAGGACAGTATTACCAACCTGGACCACTAACCGTTGAGGCCAGTGTAACCAATCTGGACCACTGACTGTTAAGGTCAGTATAACGAACCTGGACCATTGACCCTTGAGGCCAGTGTTCCCAACCTGGACCACTGACCGTTGAGGTTGGTGTAACCAACGTGGACCACTGACCGTTGAGGCCAATGTAACCAGCCTGGACCACTGACTGTTGAGGCCAGTGTTACCAACCTGGACCAATGACCGTTAAGGCCAGTGTTACCAACCTGGACCACTGACTGTTAAGGTCAGTATAACGAACCTGGACCACTGACCGTTGAGACCAGTGTTACCAACCTGGTCCACTGACTGTTAAGACCAGTGTAACCAACCTGGACCACTGACTGTTAAGACCAGTGTAACCAACCTAGACCACTGACTGTTAAGGCCAGTGTTACCAACCTGGACCACTGACCGTTGAGGCCAGTGTAACCAACGTGGACCACTGACTGTTAAGACCAGTAAAACCAACCTGGACCACTGACTGTTAAGACCAGTGTAATCAACCTGGACCCTTGACTGTTAAGGTCAGTGTAACCAACCTGGACCACTGACCGTTGAGGCCAGTGTAACCAACGTGGACCACTGACTGTTAAGACCAGTAAAACCAACCTGGACCACTGACTGTTAAGACCAGTCTAACCAACCTGGAACACTGACCATTAAGGCCAGTGTTACCAACCTGGATCACTGACTGTTAAGGCCAGTATATGCATCCTGGACCACTGACCTTTAAGGCCAGTGTTACCAAACTGGAACACTGACCGTTAAGGACAGTGTTACCAACCTGGACCACTGACGGTGAGGCCAGGGTTACCAACCTGGACCACTGACAGTTGAAGTCAGTGTAACCAACCTGGACCACGGACGGTAAGGCCAGTTTTACCAACCTGTACCAATGACCGTTAAGGACAGTGTTACCAACCTGGACCACTGACTGTTAAGGTCAGTATAACGAACCTGTACCACTGACTGTTGAGGCCAGTGTTACCAACCTGGACCACTGACCGTTGAGGTCAGTGTAACCAACCTGGACCACTGACCGTTGAGGCCACTGTAACCAACCTGGAACACTGACCGCTGAGGCCAGTGTAACCAACCTGGACCACTGACCGTTGAGACCAGTGTTACCATCCTGGTCCACTGACTGTTAAGACCAGCGTAACCAACATGGACCACTGACTTTTAAGGCCAGTGTTACCAACCTGGACCACAGACCGTTGAGGCCAGTGTTACCAACCTGGACCACTGACTGTTAAGACCAGTGTAACCAACCTTGACCACTGACTGTTAAAGCCAGTGTTACCAACCTGGACCACAGACCGATGAGGCCAGTGTAACCAACCTGGACCACTGACTGTTAAGACCAGTATATCCAACCTGGACCACTGACCATTATGGCCAGTGTTACCCACCTGGATCACTGACTGTTAAGGCCAGTAAAAGCAACCTGGACCTATGACCGTTAAGGCCAGTGTTACCAACCTGGACCACTGACCGTTAAGGACAGCGTTACCAACCTGGACCACTGACCGTTATGGCCAGTATATGCATCTTGGACCACTGACTGTTAAGGCCAGTGTAACCAACCTGGACCACTGACTGTTAAGGCCAGTTTTACCAACCTGGACCACTGACCGTTAAAGCCAGTGTAACCAAATGGACTGTTAAGGTCAGTGTTACCAACCTGGACCACTGACTGTTAAGGCCAGTGTAACCAACCTGGACCACTGACCGTTAAAGCCAGTGTAACCAACATGGACTGTTAAGGTCAGTGTTACCGACCTGGACCACTGACTGTTTAGGCCAGTGTAACCAACCTGGACCACTGACCGTTATGGACAGTGTTACCAATCTGCACCTCTGACCGTTAAGGCCAGTATAAGCATCTTGAACCACTGACTGTTAAGGCCAGTGTAACCAACCTGGACCACTGACTGTTAAGGCCAGTATGACCCACCTGGATCACTGACCGTTGAGGCTAGTGTTACCAATCTGGACCACTGACTGTTAAGGCCATTATAACCAACCTGGTCCACTGACCGTTAAGGCCAGTGTAACCAACCTGGACCACTGACCGTTAAGGCCAGTATAACCAACCTGGACCACTGACTGCTATGGCCAGTGTTACCAACCTGGACCAGTGACTGTTATGGCCAGTGTTACCGACCTGGACCACTGACTGTTAAGGCCAGTGTTTCCAACCTGGACCGGTTACTGTTAAGGTTAATGTTACTAACCTTGGCCAATGACTATTAAGGTCAGTGTTACCATCCTGGACTACTAACTGTTCAAGCTAGTATTACCAACCTGGACCACTAAGTGATTGTTAAGGCCAGTATTACAAGCTTGGACCGCTCATTGTTAAGGCCAGTGTAACCAACGTGGACCACTGACTCTTAACACCAGTATCACCAACCTGGGCCACTGACAACAAAAAACAGTCGGATGCTGTCTAATTCATAAAACATTACCCCATGTCCTGTGGTATGTGAACAATCTTTCTTGTAATTAATTCTCCTCCAATTTGATTTAAATATTTACATTCTAAGTTATTAATTAAATCAACCATCTATGGGTAATAATTAAGCACTGTGGTATTTCCAGGGTTACTATATACAAATCATAAAGACAATAAAGGAGCTTATGAAGACAAAACTACTCGTATTAACTGGTGATGGGGCTGGATCCAAGAGGACTGAAGGTTCTGTACCAGAGGGTGTTGTTCCTCCTGCCCGAGTGACTAGGAACTGCTGCACAAAAGTGACGGGTAACGACCAATAGTCCTCATTGTATTGGATCAGAAACTGGTATGTATACACCGAGGTAATATGCCAGGTGTAGTTCAATTATTATTAAAATTCCTGAGTGACAGTGTTATTCAGACCAAAAGTGTGGCAGATACTGCTGAGTGTTGTCACTCTACGAGTCCTCTGTTCCTACCACCCACTGTGGGCTGGATGTGGTGTAGGGGAACTGTTGGCTGGGTGTGGTGTTGAGGCACTGTGGGCTGGGTCTGACGTTGAAACACTGTAGGCTGGATGTGGTGTTGAGGCACTGTATGCTGGGTGTGGTGTTGACGCACTGTAGGCTGGGTGTGGTGTTGAGGCACTGTGGGCTGGGTGTGGTGTTGGGGAACTGTGGGCTGGTGTGTAGTGTTGGGCAACTTTGCCACCACTATACAATGCAGAGAAAACTATAAAAATCATCAATAATAATAATTACCTTATTTGAAAATTTAAGCATTGACCATTCACAAGGATGTCTCATCATTTTCCCTACTCTACAAACACTTCCACAGTCAGTGTTGTGACGAGCTACAATCAATCTACCTTACCATTATCATTATTATCCAGGACTGTGTGGAACTTCTTGCCTCAGAATGTTTTCTCTGCTCTATAACCATCAGAGAAACTCTCTGCATCCTTGTAATTTAAATAAATAAATAAATAAATAAATAAATAAATAAATAAATAAATATATAAATAAATAAATAAATAAATACATAAATAACGACTTCCTGGCTCTCACAACGACTTCCTGGCTCTCACTAGCAGCTACGAAGCAAATACGAATGTTGAATATACTGTACAGCCCTGTATATACTCTATATGCGCTCTTCTGCTCCTTCCAGGATCGACAACTTACGGCAACAGTAAACACACCACAGAGATATTGCTCAGAGTCGAGAGAGGTGGTGTGTGTTGTGTCTATATTGCGTATGTTAGAGACGTCGTTGTCATCATGGCCATGACTACTACAAGCGTCACTGTCATCATGGCCAAGACTACAATAGGCGTCACTGTCATCATGGCCAGGAATACTACAGGCGTCACTGTCATCATGGCCAAGACTACTATAGGCGTCACTGTCATCATGGCCAGGACTACTATAGGCGTCACTGTCATCATGGCCAGGACTACTATAGGCGTCACTGTCATCATGGCCAGGACTACTGTAGGCGTCACTGTCATCATCACTGTCATATGACGAGGATACCTAGAGGCGTCACTGTCATCATGGCCAGAATTATTAAAGACCTCACTGTCATCATGGCCAGGACTGCTGTAGGGGTCACTGTCATCATGGCCAGAACTATTAGAGACATCACTGTCATCATGGCCAAGACTACTATAGGCGTCGCTGTCATCATGGCCAAGACTACTATAGGCATCAGTGTCATCATTGCCAAGACTACAATAGGCGTCATTGTCATCATGGCGAGGATTGGTAGTGGCATCACTGTCGTCATGGCCAGGACTACTATAGGCGACACTGTCATCAAGGCCAGGACTACTAGAGGCGTCACTGTCATCATGGCCAGGACTACTACAGACTTCACTGTCATCATGGCCAGGACTACTATAGGTGTCACTGTCATCATGGCCAGGACTACTGCAGACGTCACTGTCATCATGGCCAAGACTACTAGAGGCGTCACTGTCATCATGGCCTGGACTACTATAGGCGTCACTGTCATCAAAGCCAGGACTACTAGAGGCGTCACTGTCATCAAAGCCAGGACTACTAAAAGCGTCACTGTCATCATGGCCAGGACTACTATAGGCGTCACTGTCATCATGGCCTGGACTACTATAGGCGTCACTATATCAAAGCCAAGACTACTAGAGGCGTCACTGTCAACATGGCCAGGACTACTTGAGGCATCTCTGTCACCATGGCCAAGATTACTAGAGGCGTCACTCATCATGGCCAGGACTACTAGAGGCATTACTGTTATCATGGTCAGGACTACTAAAGGCATCACTCTCATCATGGCCAAGACTACTAGAGGCGTCACTCATTATGGCCAGGACTACTAGAGGCATTACTGTCATGATGGTCATGACTACTAGAGGCGTCACTGTCATAATGGCCAGGACTACTAGAACCATCACTGTCATCATGGCTAAGACTACTAGAGGCGTCACTCATCATGGCCAGGACAACTAGAGGCGTCACTGTCATAATGGCCAGGACTACTGGAGGCGTCAATCATCATGGCCAGGATTACTAGAAGCGTCAATCATAATGGCCAGAATAACTATAGACGTCATGGTCAAGACTAATATAGACGTCACTGTCATCATGGCCAGGACTAGTATAGACGTCACTGTCATCATGGTCATGACTATTATTGACGTCATTGTCATCATGGTCAGGACTACTATAATCGTCCTATAGTATTTGGGGTAAGGAAATACACCACTTCGCTTGTATATACTATTAATGATAAAGCTTATATAAACACTAATATTAATACTAGTAATAACCACATTTAATGTGCAATATAATTAGAACTGTAAGTACATTATCTTCATAATATCTTGCTGGATAGTATGACAGAACGGACGAAAGATTTTTACAACCATATCGAGACAACAGAAGTCGCAGTGTTCAATTTGATATTCATTGGAGCCCACCTTGCAGATACTTTATGTAGAGAGTGTACTGTACAATTGTACATGGACGCAATAGAACAGAATCGATATTGGAAGCTGAAATTTTTCTTCCCTTGAGAAGCTGTCGTTGCTCTTTCTAGGGAGGTGGAGGTTGGGTGGAGTCGGACAGGTGTGATCGTAGCTGTCCCTGATCCATGTTGTCACTGCTACAGTCTGCTAGATATATAAAATTAATTAAATTAATTTGTTATTGGTTCTGCTTGATAAAAATGTCGTAAAATTAAATTTCAATGGTTAAAAATGACTGAATAAAACAAGTATTTGACCAAAATATAATGAAATATTTGAAGTTGTGGGTCTCAAGTTTTTGACCTGACTTGATCTTGTTACGTCTCTCATTTTTTGTTAGCTCTTCTTTTGTGTGCGATGGAGGTGGTGTGTGGATTAATTGATCCCAGGTTAATGACCTGACCTGATGTTATGTAGGTCACCCTTTGTATATAAGCCTTTCTCAGTCCCTGTAAATTCAGCTTCCTCTGTAGATGTCTTGAATATATACGAAAGCTAAGGTGCTCCAGTGTTTCCCTTTTCCTGTGTGTTTTTATCGAGATTTGTCTTGTTCACGTTTCCATTGTGGATCTACATGAAATATTGATGAGAATAGCGTATTTAATTTACTCAGTGGGACGGATGTCAGTGCTGATGATTGTTAACCAGACCATTGATGTCAGGTGTTGCCTCCGCTGTTGCTAAGAAAAGCACTTGTTCAAGGAGAGCATCAGTCATTGCAGGAGTTAAGCTTTGGTTACAGAAAATGTCTGCTCACATGCTGTATATTTGAAAATCCAAGCAGGACAATCATTTTTTGGAAATGCATATCCATTAAGAGAGGTATAGAATTTGGGAAGAGGAACTGATTTCATCTGCTCATAAATTACAGGATCACATTGCAGATCAATAATCTCGAGTTAAAAGTCAAATGGGCTTTGCCAAAATCAAACGAGAAGAACGAAGGTACCAAAGACAGGCTATTTTCAATTATTTTTAAATCCTGGAATCGACGTGAGAATTCAGCATGCGAGTTAAGTAGCAGTACATTTTGATCACAAACTGCAATCTTTTTTAAGCTTGGAAAGTGAGCAACCTGCTTGTTCGCTATCTCACGAGACAGAAGAAGTTTCTTCATAAAACCCTTGACACTTATATAAATCGTATACGAAAGCCACCCTCCTCTTGTAGCTTTGAATTCAGGTAGTTCAATTTGTTCAGATGTCAACGGCAAAAGCAAAATCAGAAAGTCATTTCTCATCATTCAACTGTGGGAAATCTATAGTTTTTTGTTTGATGTCCAAAAATAAACTCCTATCAGTTACTGTTACGAACCCCGCCACCAATGGTCATGATCTACCTACCCAGCACTACGAATCACGCCATCTAGGGACGAAACACGAGTATGACTCGTCTTAGTTACCACTCCCGGGTTTCCCTTCTCCATATCCTGGTTGTTGCGTCACCTCCTCAAAGTCTTCTTTGTCAGCTCTAATTCGAGGAGAGAGCACTTCACTCTGGGAAGTGACCACAGGATCACAGTGACTACCTACCGTCTTCTACAATACTCAGCCTTGCTCGTCAGCCATCTCAGCTCCGCACTTAAGTATTTGTATCTTATATTGCCTCCCCCACGTCCACTTGCTTCAAATTATTGTATGTTGTATAAATATGTATATACTGTTAATGTTTAGGTTAAGTATGGTTAAGGGTAAATTATAGGAAGCTGAATATTTTGTTAAGGAATTTATGGTACTTTATTATACACAACAAAAACTCGCATCCTTTGTCTACCCTTTTATAGTCCGATTGTCTTTGTTTTGTTTTTTTGTTGTTGCCTATTGGGTTCTGGGTAGACTTTTAACTATATTCTAAATCCCCAACTCGTAACAGTTACCAAACTCTTTTCAAGATTATTCCCAAATTGAGTCACCTCACATCCATATCAGATTCCAAGGCTTCGAGCAGGGCTATAAATTGTCTGTGATTTAGTCCTCTTGCTCGAATGTAATTTACCAATTTTACAACTTCTTGATGAATAATGCAGTATAGAAAGACAATATTTTGTTATGCATTTGTTTCTCTGGTTTGAACTTTATTTTTTTAATCAGTTCAGTATTTTTACCTGGCAGATTTGGTCATCGGTGATCACATTTATTAGGGTTTTTTCCCACTCTACTCCTAATTTGAAAATATTATTATTTTCTGCCTCCAGTAAATCTTCTCCAGTTGTTGTTACTTCCATTGGATGCAGTGATACCAATTCTTAAGTGATCTCAAAATTTTTGGTGATGCCTCGAATGGAAATTAACAACTTCGCTGTGTCTCTGACATCACAACTTTCATCATATGCCAGTGAACTGTATTCAAAAGTTCTCATTTACTTAGAGGGGGCGAGGAAGCTGGAGCCACTAACATCCACAAAATACCCCACAGCACCTTCAATAAAAAGAAAAAAAAATCACAAGAAAATTACTTAGAAAGAGGGAGAACCAGACAGGCAGACACACTAAGACAAACAAACATAGAAAAGTAGAAATTGCATGAGAGAGAGAGAGAGAGAGAGAGAGAGAGAGAGTGTGTAAAAAGAAGATGACTTAAAAGAGAGTAAAAAAAGAAAGGCAGATGGAGGCAGCAAAACAACGACGACCATTACCCCACATCACTGTATATATTGCCCTCTGTATTGATATTCATTTACACTACCACTGCCGTACCCCTGGGGCTGACCACCTACCTACACTATATTGCCAGCGTCCCCGTGTTGGTCAGAGAGGGAGTGTTGGTGTGTGTATGGGAGTGTTGATAAGTGAGGGAATGCTGGTGGGTGAGGGAGTGATGGAGAGTGAGGGAGTGATGGTGCGTGAGGGAATGTTTCTGTGAGGGAGCCTTAGTGTGTGAAGAAGTGTTACAGCGTGAGGAAGTGTTGGTGCGTGATGGAGTGTTGGTGTGTGATTGAGTGTTGGTGTGTGAGGAAGTGTTGATGTGTGATGGAGTGTTGGTTTGTGAGGAAGAGTTAGTGCGTGATTGAGTGTTGGTGTGTGATGGAGTGTTGGTGTGTGATGGAGTGTTGGTGTGTGAGGGAGTGTTGGTGGGTGAGGGAGTGTTGGTGTGAGAGAGAGTTTTGGTGTATGTGATGGGGTGTTGGTGTGTGTGTGAGTGTTGATGTGTGAGGGAATGTTGATGTGATAGGGAGTGTTGGTGTGTGAGGGAGTGTTGGTGTGAAAGGGAGTGTTGGTGTGTGAGGAGATGGTATGATAGTGTTGGTAGGACTCGTGATGAGAAGTGTTGTTGATGGTGTTGAACTTGGTTGATGATTGTTGGACAGTGTGGTAGTGTGAGATGTTGGTGTGTGAGGGAGCGTTGGCGTGTGAGGAAGTGTTGGTGTGTGAGGAAGTGTTGGTGTGTGAGGAAGTGTTGGTGTGTGAGGAAGTGTTTGTGTGTGTGAGGGAGTGTTGGTGTGTGAAGAGAGTGTTGGTGTGTGAGGAGTGTTGGTGTGTAAAGGAGTGTTGGTGTGTGAGGGAGTGTTGGTGTGTGAGGGAGTGTTGTGTGTGAGGGAGTGTTGGTGTGTGAGGGAAGTGTTAGTGTGTGAGGGAGTGTTGGTGTGTGAGGGAGTGTTGGTGTGTGATGGAGTGTTGGTGTGTGAGGAAGTGTTGGTGTGTGATGGAGTGTTGGTGTGTGAGGGAGCGTTGGCGTGTGAGGGAGTGTTGGTGTGTGAGGGAGTATTGGTATGGAATAGAGTGTTGGCTTGTGAGGAAATGTTTGTGTGTGTGAGGGAAGTGTTAGTGTGTGAGGGAGTGTTGGTGTGTGAGGGAGTGATGGTGTGTGAGGGAGTGTTGGTGTGTGAGGGAGTGTTGGTGTGTGAGGGAGTGTTTGTGTGTGAGGGAGTGTTGGTGTGTGAGGGAGTGTTGGTGTGTGAGGGAGTGTTGGTGTGTGAGAAGAGTGTTGGTGTGTGAGGAAGTGTTGGTGTGTGAGGGAGTGTTGTGTGTGAGGGAGTGTTGGTGTGTGAGGGAGTGATGGTGTGTGAGGGAGTGTTGGTGTGTGAGGGAGTGTTGGTGTGTGAGGGAGTGTTGGTGTGTGAGGGAGTGTTGGTGTGTGAGGGAGTGTTGGTGTGTGAGGGAGTGTTGGTGTGTGAGGGAGTGTTGGTGTGTGAGGGAGTGTTGGTGTGTGAGGGAGTGTTGATATGTGAGGGAGTGTTGGTGTGTGAGGGAGTGTTGGTATGTGAGGGAGTGTTGGTGTGTGAGGGAGTGATGGTGTGTGAGGGAGTGTTGGTGTGTGAGGAAGTGTTGGTGTGTGAGGAAATGTTTGTGTGTGTGAAGGAGTGTTGGTGTGTAAAGGAGTGTTGGTGTGTGAGGCAGTGTTGGTATTTGAGAGAGTGTTGGCGTTTGAGGGAGTGATGGTGTGGGAGGGAATGTTGGTTTATGAGGGAGTGATGGTGTGTGAGGGAGTGTTGGTGTGTGAGGGAGTGATGGTGTGTGAGGGAGTGTTGGTGTGTGAGGGAGTGATGGTGTGTGAGGGAAGTGTTGGTGTGTGAGGGAGTGTTGGTGTGTGAAGGAGTGTTGATGTGTGAGGGAGTGTTGGTGTGTGAGGGAGTGTTGGTGTGTGAAGGAGTGTTGGTGTGTGAGGGAGTGTTGGTGTGTGAGGGAGTGTTGATATGTGAGGGAGTGTTGGTGTGTGAGGGAGTGTTGGTGTGTGAGGAAGTGTTGGCGTGTGAGGAAATGTTTGTGTGTGTGAAGGAGTGTTGGTGTGTGAAGGAGTGTTGGTGTGTGAGGGAGTGTTGGTGTGTGAGGGAGTGTTGGTGTGTGAGGGAGTGTTGGTGTGTGAGGAAGTGATGGTGTGTGAGGGAATGTTGGTGTGTGAGGGAGTGTTGGTATGTGATGGAGTGTTGGTGTGTGAGGGAAGTGTAAGTGTGTGAGGGAGTGTTGGTGTGTGAGGGAGTGTTGGTGAGTGAGGGAGTGTTGGTGTGTGAGGGAGTGTTGGTGTGTGAGGGAGTGATGGTGTGTGAGGGAGTGTTGGTGTGTGAGGGAGTGATGGTGTGTGAGGGAGTGTTGGTATGTGAGGAGTGTTGGTGTGTGAGGGAGTGTTGGTGTGTGAGGGAGTGTTGGTGTGTGAGGGAGTGTTGGTGTGTGAGGGAGTGTTGGTGTGTGAGGGAGTGTTGGTGTGTGAGGGAGTGTTGGTGTGTGAGGGAGTGTTGGTGTGTGAGGGAGTGTTGGTGTGTGAGGGAGTGTTGGTGTGTGAGGGAGTGATGGTTGTGAGGGAGTGTTTGTGTGTGAGGGAGTGTTGGTGTGTGAGGGAGTTTTTGGTGTGTGACGGAGTGATGGTGTGTGAGGGAGTGATGGTGTGTGTGGGAGTGATGGTGTGAGGGAGTGATGGTGTGTGAGGGAGTGTTGGTGTGTGAGGGAGTGTTGGTGTGTGAGGGAGTGATGGTGTGTGAGGAAGTGTTGGTGTGTGAGGGAGTGTTGGTGTGTGAGGAGTGTTGGTGTGTGAGGGAGTGATGGTGTGTGAGGGAGTGATGGTGTGTGAGGGAGTGATGGTGTGTGAGGGAGTGTTGGTGTGTGAGGGAGTGTTGGTGTGTGAGGGAGTGTTGGTGTGTGAGGAAATGTTTGTGTGTGTGAAGGAGTGTTGGAGTGTGAAGGAGTGTTGGTGTGTGAGGGAGTGTTAGTGTGTGAGGGAGTGTTGGTGTGTGAGGGAGTGTGGGTGTGTGAGGGAGTGTTGATATGTGAGGGAGTGTTAGTGTGTGAGGGAGTGTTGGTGTGTGAGGGAGTGATGGTGTTGTGAGGGAAGTGTTAGGGTGTGAGGGAGTGTTGGTGGGTGAGGGAGTGTTGGTGGGTGAGGAAGTGTTGGTGTGTAAGGAGTGTTGGTGTGTGAGGAGTGTTGGTGTGAAGGAGTGTTGGTGTGTGAGGGAGTGTTGGTGTGTGAGGGAGTGTTGCTGTGTGAGTGAGTGTTGATATGTGAAGGAGTGTTGGTGTGTGAGGGAGTGTTGGTGTGTGAGGGAGTGTTGGTATGTGAGGGAGTGTTGGTGTGTGAGGGAGTGTTGGTGTGTGAGGGAGTGTTGGTGTGTGAGGGAGTGTTGGTATGGAAGAGAGTGTTGGCTTGTGAGGAAAGGTTTGTGTGTGTGAGGGAAGTGATAGTGTGTGAGGGAGTGTTGGTGTGTGAGGGAGTGATGGTGTGTGAGGGAAGTGTTAGTGTGTGAGGGAGTGTTGGTGTGTGAGGGAGTGTTGGTATGTGAGGGAGTGTTGGCGTGTGAGGGAGTGTTGGTGTGTGAGGGAGTGTTGGTGTGTGAGGGAGTGTTCGTATGTGAGGGAGTGTTGGTGTGTGAGGGAAGTGTTAGTGTGTGAGGGAGTGTTGGTATGTGAGGGAGTGTTGGCGTGTGAGGGAGTGTTGGTGTGTGAGGGAGTGTTGGTGTGTGAGGGAGTGATGGTGTGTGAGGGAGTGTTGGTGTGTGAGGGAGTGTTGGTATGTGAGGGAGTGTTGGCGTGTGAGGGAGTGTTGGTGTGTGAGGGAGTGTTGGTGTGTGAGGGAGTGTTGATATGTGAGAGAGTGTTGATATGTGAGGGAGTGTTGGTTTGAGGGAGTGTTGGCGTGTGAGGGAGTGATGGTGTGGGAGGGAATGTTGGTGTGTGATCCCTCACACACCAACATTCCCAACACACCAACATGGTATGTGAGGAAGTGTTGGCGTGTGAGGAAATGTTTGTGTGTGTGAAGGAGTGTTAGTGTGTAAGGAGTGTTGGTATGTGAGGGATTGTTGGTGTGTGGGGAAGTGTTGGTGTGTGGGGGAATGTTGGTGTGTGAGGGAGTGATGGTGTGTGATGGAGTGATGGTGTGTGAGGGAGTGTTGGCGTGTGAGGGAGTGATGGTGTGGGAGGGAATGTTGGTGTGTGATCCCTCACACACCAACATTCCCAACACACCAACATGGTATGTGAGGAAGTGTTGGCGTGTGAGGAAATGTTTGTGTGTGTGAAGGAGTGTTGGTGTGTATAGGAGTGTTGGTTTGTGAGGGAGTGTTGGTGTGTGAGGGAGTGATGGTGTGTGAGGGAGTGTTGGTATGTGAGGGAGTGTTGGTGTGTGAGGGAAGTGTTAGTGTGTGAGGGAGTGTTGGTGTGTCGGGGAGTGTTGGTGTGTGAGGGAGTGATAGTGTGGGAGGGAATGTTGATGTGTGAGGGAGTTATGGTGTGTGAGGGAGTGTTGATATGTGAAAGAGTATTGGTGTGTGAGGGAGTGTTGGTGTGTGAGGGAGTGTTGATATGTGAGGGAGTGTTGGTGTGTGAGGGAGAGTTGGTATGGAAGAGAGTGTTGGCTTGTGAGGATATGTTTTTGTGTGTGAGGGAAGTGATAGTGTGTGAGGGAGTGTTGGTGTGTGAGGGAGTGTTGGTGTGTGAGGGAAGTGTTAGTGTGTGAGGGAGTGTTGGTGTGTGAGGGAGTGTTGGTGTGTGAGGGAGTGATGGTGTGTGAGGGAAGTGTTAGTGTGTGAGGGAGTGTTGGTGTGTGAGGGAGTGTTGGTGTGTGAGGGAAGTGTTAGTGTGTGAGGAAATGTTTGTGTGTGTGAAGGAGTATTGGTGTGTAAAGGAGTGTTGGTGTGTGAGGCAGTGTTGGTATTTGAGGGAGTGTTGGCGTGTGAGGGAGTGATGGCACCCTGACACTCTCAGGAACACCGCCGACACTCCCAAAAACACCTCTGACACTTCCAGGTACACCTTTGACACTCCCAGGTACTCCTCTGACACTCCTTGGTAAACCTCTGGTACTCCCAGGTACACCTCTGACACTCTCGGGAACACCTCCGACACTCCCAGGTACACCTCTGACACTCCCAGGAACACCTCTGTCACTCCCAGGTACACCTCTGACACTCCCAGGTGGGAGGGAAAGTTGGTGTGTGATCCCTCACACACCAACATTCCCAACACACCAAGTGTTGGCGTGTGAGGAAATGTTTGTGTGTGTGAAGGAGTGTTAGTGTGTAAAGGAGTGTTGGTATGTGAGGGATTGTTGGTGTGTGGGGAAGTGTTGGTGTGTGGGGGAATGTTGGTGTGTGAGGGAGTGATGGAGTGATGGTGTGTGAGGGAGTGTTGGCGTGTGAGGGAGTGATGGTGTGGGAGGGAATATTGGTGTGTGCTCCCTCACACACCAACATTCCCAACACACCAACATGGTATTTGAGGAAGTGTTGGCGTGTGAGGAAATGTTTGTGTGTGTGAAAGAGTGTTGGTGTGTATAGGAGTGTTGGTGTGTGAGGGAGTGTTGGTGTGTGAAGGAGTGATGGTTTGGGAGGGAATGTTGATGTGTGAGGGAGTTATGGTGTGTGAGGGAGTGTTGATATGTGAAAGAGTGTTGGTGTGTGAGGGAGTGTTGGTGTGTGAGGGAAGTGATAGTGTGTGAGGGAGTGTTGGTGTGTGAGGGAGTGATGGTGTGTGAGGGAAGTGTTAGTGTGTGAGGGAGTGTTGGTGTGTGAGGGAGTGTTGGTGTGTGAGGGAAGTGTTAGTGTGTGAGGAAATGTTTGTGTGTGTGAAGGAGTGTTTGTGTGTAAAGGAGTGTTGGTGTGTGAGGCAGTGTTGGTATTTGAGGGAGTGTTGGCGTGTGAGGGAGTGATGGCACCCTGACACTCTCAGGAACACCGCCGACACTCCCAAAAACACCTCTGACACTTCCAGGTACACCTTTGACACTCCCAGGTACTCCTCTGACACTCTCTGGTACACCTCTGGCACTCCCAGGTACACCTCTGACACTCTCAGGAACACCTCCGTCACTCCCAGGTACACCTCTGACACTCCCAGGTGGGAGGGAATGTTGGTGTGTGATCCCTCACACACCAACATTCCCAACACACCAACATGGTATGTGAGGAAGTGTTGGCGTGTGAGGAAATGTTTGTGTGTGTGTGAAGGAGTGTTGGTGTGTGAAGAAATGTTTGTGTGTGTGAAGGAGTGTTGGAGTGTGAAGGCGTGTTGGTGTGTGAGGGAGTGTTAGTGTGTGAGGGAGTGTTAGTGTGTGAGGGAGTGATGGTATGTGAGGGAAGTGTTAGTGTGTGAGGTAGTGTTGGTGTGTGAGGGAGTGTTGTTGTGAGAGGGAGTGTTGGAGTGTGAAGGAGTGTTGGTGTGTGAGGGAGTGTTGGTGTGTGAGGAAATGTTTGTGTGTGTGAAGGAGTGTTGGAGTGTGAAGGAGTGTTGGTGTGTGAGGGAGTGATGGTGTGTGAGGGAGTGATGGTGTGTGAGGGAGTGATGGTGTGTGAGGGAGTGATGGTGTGTGAGGAAATGTTTGTGTGTGTGAGGAGTGTTGGAGTGTGAAGGAGTGTTGGTGTGTGAGGGAGTGATGGTGTGTGAGGGAGTGATGGTGTGTGAGGGAGTGATGGTGTGTGAGGGAGTGATGGTTTGTAAGGGAGTGATGGTGTGTGAGGGAGTGTTGGTATGTGATGGAGTGTTGGTGTGTGAGGGAGTGTTGGTATGTGGGGGAGTGTTGTCGTATGAGGGAGTGTTGGTGTGTGAGGGAGTGTTGATGTGTGAGGGAGTGTTGGTGTGTGAAAGAGTGTTGATATGTGAGGGAGTGTTGGCGTGTGAGGGAGTGATGGTGTGTGAGGGAGTGATGGTTTGTAAGGGAGTGATGGTGTGTGAGGGAGTGTTGGTATGTGAGGGAGTGTTGGCCTATGAGTGAGTGTTGGTGTGTGAGGGAGTGTTGGTGTGTGAGGGAGTGTTGGTGTGTGAGGGAGTGATGGTTTGTAAGGGAATGATGGTTTGTAGGGAGTGATGGTGTATGAGGGAGTGTTGGTATGTGAGGGAGTGTTGGTGTGTGAGGGAGTGTTGGTATGTGAGGGAGAGTTGGTGTGTGAGGGAGTGATGGTGTGTGAGGGAGTGATGGGTTGTAAGGGAGTGATGGTGTGTGAGGGAGTGTTGGTATGTGAGGGAGTGTTGGTGTGTGAGGGAGTGTTGGTATGTGAGGGAGTGTTGGTGTGTGAGGGAGTGTTGGTATGTGAGGGAGTGTTGGCATATGAGGGAGTGTTGGTGTGTGAGGGAATGTTGATATGTGAGGGTGTGTTGGTGTGTGAGGGAGTGTTGGTTTGTGAGGGAGTGTTGGTGTGTGAGGGAGTGTTGGTGTGTGAGGGAGTGTTGGTGTGTGAGGGAGTGTTGGTGTGTGAAGGAGTGTTGATATGTGAGGGAGTGTTGGTGTGTGAGGGAGTGTTGGTGTGGAAGAGAGTGTTGGCTTGTGAGGAATGTTTGTGTGTGTGAGGGAAGTGTTTGTGTGTGAGGGAGTGTTGGTGTGTGAGGGAGTGATGGTGTGTAAGGGAAGTGTTAGTGTGTGAGGGAGTGTTCGTGTGTGAAGGAGTGTTGTTATGTGAGGGAGTGCTGGCGTGTGAGGGAGTGTTGGTGTGTGAGGGAGTGATGGTGTGTGAGGGAAGTGTTAGTGTGTGAGGGAGTGTTCGTGTGTGAAGGAGTGTTGGTATGTGAGGGAGTGTTGGCGTGTGAGGGAGTGTTGGTGTGTGAGGGAGTGTTTGTGTGTGGGGGAGTTTTGGTGTGTGAAGGAATGTTGATATGTGAGGGAGTGTTGGTGGGTGAGGGAGTGTTGGCGTGTGAGGAAATGTTTGTGTGTGTGAAGGAGTGTTGGTGTGTAAAGGAGTGTTGGTGTGTGAGGCAGTGTTGGTGTGTGAGGGATTGATGGTATGTGAGGGAGTGTTGGTGTGTGAGGGAGTGATGGTGTGTGAGGGAGTGTTGGTATGTGATGGAGTGTTGGTGTGTGAGGGAAGTGTAAGTGTGTGAGGGAGTGTTGGTATTTGAGGGAGTGTTTGTGTGTGAGGGAGTGATGGTGTGTTAAGGAGTGTTGGTGTGGGTGGGAGTGTTGGTATGTGAGGGAGTGTTGGTGTGTGAGGGAAGTGTTAGTGTGTGAGTGTTGGTGTGTGGGGGAGTGTTGTTGTGTGAGGGAGTGATGGTTGTGGGAGGGAATGTTTGTGTGTGAGGGAGTGATGGTGTGTGAGGGAGTGTTGGTGTGTGAGGGAGTGTTGGTGTGTGAGGGAGTGATGGTGTGTGAGGGAGTGATGGTGTGTGAGGGAGTGTTGGTGTGTGAGGGAGTGATGGTGTGTGAGGGAGTGATGGTGTGTGAGGGAGTGTTGGTATGTGAGGAAGTGTTGGCGTGTGAGGAAATGTTTGTGTGTGTGAGGGAAGTGTTAGTGTGTGAGGGAGTGTTGGTGTGTGAGGGAGTGTTGGTGTGTGAGGGAGTGTTGGTGTGTGAGGGAGTGATGGTGTGTGAGGGAGTGATGGTGTGTGAGGGAGTGATGGTGTGTGAGGGAGTGTTGGTGTGTGAGGAGTGTTGGTGTGTGAGGGAGTGTTGGTGTGTGAGGAAGTGAGGTGTGTAGGGAGTGTGTGTGAGGGAGTGTTGGTGTGTGAGGAGTGTTGGTGTGTGAGGGAGTGATAGTGTGAGGGAGTGTGGTGTGTGAAGGAGTGTGGTGTGTGAGGGAGTGTTGGTGTGTGAGGGAGTGTTGGTGTGTGAGGGAGTGTTGGTGTGTGAGGGAGTGTTGGTGTGTGAGGGAGTGTTGGTGTGTGAGGGAGTGTTGGTGTGTGAGGGAGTGTTGGTGTGTGAGGGAGTGTTGGTGTGTGAGGAAATGTTTGTGTGTGTGAGGGAAGTGTTAGTGTGTGAGGGAGTGTTGGTGTGTGAGGGAGTGTTGGTGTGTGAGGGAAGTGTTGGTGTGTGAGGGAATGTTGGTGTGTGAGGGAGTGTTGGTATGTGAGGGAGTGTTGGTGTGTGAGGGAGTGTTGGTGTGTGAGGGAGTGTTGGTGTGTGAGGGAGTGTTGGTATGTGAGGGAGTGTTGGTGTGTGAGGGAGTGTTGGTGTGTGAGGGAGTGTTGGTGTGTGAGGGAGTGTTGGTGTGTGAGGGAGTGTTGGTGTGTGAGGGAGTGTTGGTATGGAAGAGAGTGTTGGTGTGTGAGGAAGTGTTGTGTGTGTGAGGGAAGTGTTTGTGTGTGAGGGAGTGTTGGTGTGTGAGGGAGTGATGGTGTGTGAGGGAGTGTTGGTGTGTGAGGGAGTGTTGGTGTGTGAGGGAGTGTTGGTATGTGAGGGAGTGTTGGTGTGTGAGGGAGTGTTGGTGTGTGAGGGAGTGTTGGTGTGTGAGGGAGTGTTGGTATGTGAGGGAGTGTTGGTGTGTGAGGGAGTGTTGGTGTGTGAGGGAGTGTTGGTGTGTGAGGGAGTGTTGGCGTGTGAGGGAGTGTTGGTGTGTAAGGGAGTGTTGGTGTGTGAGGGAGTGATGGTGTGTGAGGGAGTGTTGGTGTGTGAGGGAGTGTTGGTATGTGAGGGAGTGTTGGCGTGTGAGGGAGTGTTGGTGTGTGAGGGAGTGTTGGTGTGTGAGGGAGTGTTGGTGTGAGGGAGTGTTGATATGTGAGGGAGTGTTGGTGTGTGAGGGAGTGTTGGTGTGTGAGGGAGTGATGGTGTGGGAGGGAATGTTGGTGTGTGATGTGACAACGTTCAGAACTGGTATGTGAGGAAGTGTTGGTGTGTGAGGAAGTGTTGTGTGTGTGATGGAGTGTTGTGTGTGAAGGAGTGTTGGTATGTGAGGGAGTGTTGGTGTGTGGGGAAGTGTTGGTGTGTGAGGGAGTGTTGGTGTGTGAGGGAGTGATGGTGTGTGATGGAGTGATGGTGTGTGAGGGAGTGTTGGCGTGTGAGGGAGTGATGTTGTGGGAGGGAATGTTGGTGTGTGATCCCTCACACACAAGATTCAACACACGACATGGTATGTGAGGAAGTGTTGGCGTGTGAGGAAATGTTTGTGTGTGTGAAGGAGTGTTGGTGTGTGAGGGAGTGTTGGTGTGTGAGGGAGTGTTGGTGTGTGAGGGAGTGATGGTGTGTGAGGGAGTGTTGGTATGTGAGGGAGTGTTGGTGTGTGAGGGAAGTGTTAGTGTGTGAGGGAGTGTTGGTGTGTGGGGGAGTGTTGGTGTGTGAGGGAGTGTTGGTGTGTGAGGGAGTGTTGGTGTGTGAGGGAGTGTTGCTGTGTGAGTGAGTGTTGATATGTGAAGGAGTCTTGGTGTGTGAGGGAGTGTTGGTGTGTGAGGGAGTGTTGATATGTGAGGGAGTGTTGGTGTGTGAGGGAGAGTTGGTATGGAAGAGAGTGTTGGCTTGTGAGGATATGTTTTTGTGTGTGAGGGAAGTGATAGTGTGTGAGGGAGTGTTGGTGTGTGAGGGAGTGTTGGTGTGTGAGGGAAGTGTTAGTGTGTGAGGGAGTGTTGGTGTGTGAGGGAGTGTTGGTGTGTGAGGGAGTGATGGTGTGTGAGGGAAGTGTTAGTGTGTGAGGGAGTGTTGGTGTGTGAGGGAGTGTTGGTGTGTGAGGGAAGTGTTAGTGTGTGAGGAAATGTTTGTGTGTGTGAAGGAGTATTGGTGTGTAAAGGAGTGTTGGTGTGTGAGGCAGTGTTGGTATTTGAGGGAGTGTTGGCGTGTGAGGGAGTGATGGCACCCTGACACTCTCAGGAACACCGCCGACACTCCCAAAAACACCTCTGACACTTCCAGGTACACCTTTGACACTCCCAGGTACTCCTCTGACACTCCTTGGTAAACCTCTGGTACTCCCAGGTACACCTCTGACACTCTCAGGAACACCTCCGACACTCCCAGGTACACCTCTGACACTCCCAGGAACACCTCTGTCACTCCCAGGTACACCTCTGACACTCCCAGGTGGGAGGGAATGTTGGTGTGTGATCCCTCACACACCAACATTCCCAACACACCAAGTGTTGGCGTGTGAGGAAATGTTTGTGTGTGTGAAGGAGTGTTAGTGTGTAAAGGAGTGTTGGTATGTGAGGGATTGTTGGTGTGTGGGGAAGTGTTGGTGTGTGGGGGAATGTTGGTGTGTGAGGGAGTGATGGAGTGATGGTGTGTGAGGGAGTGTTGGCGTGTGAGGGAGTGATGGTGTGGGAGGGAATATTGGTGTGTGCTCCCTCACACACCAACATTCCCAACACACCAACATGGTATTTGAGGAAGTGTTGGCGTGTGAGGAAATGTTTGTGTGTGTGAAAGAGTGTTGGTGTGTATAGGAGTGTTGGTGTGTGAGGGAGTGTTGGTGTGTGAGGGAGTGTTGGTGTGTGAAGGAGTGATGGTTTGGGAGGGAATGTTGATGTGTGAGGGAGTTATGGTGTGTGAGGGAGTGTTGATATGTGAAAGAGTGTTGGTGTGTGAGGGAGTGTTGGTGTGTGAGGGAAGTGATAGTGTGTGAGGGAGTGTTGGTGTGTGAGGGAGTGATGGTGTGTGAGGGAAGTGTTAGTGTGTGAGGGAGTGTTGGTGTGTGAGGGAGTGTTGGTGTGTGAGGGAAGTGTTAGTGTGTGAGGAAATGTTTGTGTGTGTGAAGGAGTGTTTGTGTGTAAAGGAGTGTTGGTGTGTGAGGCAGTGTTGGTATTTGAGGGAGTGTTGGCGTGTGAGGGAGTGATGGCACCCTGACACTCTCAGGAACACCGCCGACACTCCCAAAAACACCTCTGACACTTCCAGGTACACCTTTGACACTCCCAGGTACTCCTCTGACACTCTCTGGTACACCTCTGGCACTCCCAGGTACACCTCTGACACTCTCAGGAACACCTCCGTCACTCCCAGGTACACCTCTGACACTCCCAGGTACACCTCTGTCACTCCCAGGTACATCTCTGACACTCCCAGGTGGGAGGGAATGTTGGTGTGTGATCCCTCACACACCAACATTCCCAACACACCAACATGGTATGTGAGGAAGTGTTGGCGTGTGCGGAAATGTTTGTGTGTGTGTGAAGGAGTGTTGGTGTGTGAAGAAATGTTTGTGTGTGTGAAGGAGTGTTGGAGTGTGAAGGCGTGTTGGTGTGTGAGGGAGTGTTAGTGTGTGAGGGAGTGTTAGTGTGTGAGGGAGTGATGGTATGTGAGGGAAGTGTTAGTGTGTGAGGTAGTGTTGGTGTGTGAGGGAGTGTTGTTGTGAGAGGGAGTGTTGGAGTGTGAAGGAGTGTTGGTGTGTGAGGGAGTGTTGGTGTGTGAGGAAATGTTTGTGTGTGTGAAGGAGTGTTGGAGTGTGAAGGAGTGATGGTGTGTGAGGGAGTGATGGTGTGTGAGGGAGTGATGGTGTGTGAGGGAGTGATGGTGTGTGAGGGAGTGATGGTGTGTGAGGAAATGTTTGTGTGTGTGAAGGAGTGTTGGAGTGTGAAGGAGTGTTGGTGTGTGAGGGAGTGATGGTGTGTGAGGGAGTGATGGTGTGTGAGGGAGTGATGGTGTGTGAGGGAGTGATGGTGTGTAAGGGAGTGATGGTGTGTGAGGGAGTGTTGGTATGTGATGGAGTGTTGGTGTGTGAGGGAGTGTTGGTATGTGGGGGAGTGTTGTCGTATGAGGGAGTGTTGGTGTGTGAGGGAGTGTTGATGTGTGAGGGAGTGTTGGTGTGTGAAAGAGTGTTGATATGTGAGGGAGTGTTGGCGTGTGAGGGAGTGATGGTGTGTGAGGGAGTGATGGTTTGTAAGGGAGTGATGGTGTGTGAGGGAGTGTTGGTATGTGAGGGAGTGTTGGCCTATGAGGGAGTGTTGGTGTGTGAGGGAGGGTTGGTGTGTGAGGGAGTGTTGGTGTGTGAGGGAGTGATGGTTTGTAAGGGAATGATGGTTTGTAAGGGAGTGATGGTGTATGAGGGAGTGTTGGTATGTGAGGGAGTGTTGGTGTGTGAGGGAGTGTTGGTATGTGAGGGAGAGTTGGTGTGTGAGGGAGTGATGGTGTGTGAGGGAGTGATGGGTTGTAAGGGAGTGATGGTGTGTGAGGGAGTGTTGGTGTGTGAGGGAGTGTTGGTATGTGAGGGAGTGTTGGTGTGTGAGGGAGTGTTGGTATGTGAGGGAGTGTTGGCATATGAGGGAGTGTTGGTGTGTGAGGGAATGTTGATATGTGAGGGTGTGTTGGTGTGTGAGGGAGTGTTGGTATGTGAGGGAGTGTTGGTGTGTGAGGGAGTGTTGGTGTGTGAGGGAGTGTTGGTGTGTGAGGGAGTGTTGGTGTGTGAGGGAGTGTTGATATGTGAGGGAGTGTTGGTGTGTGAGGGAGTGTTGGTATGGAAGAGAGTGTTGGCTTGTGAGGAAATGTTTGTGTGTGTGAGGGAAGTGTTAGTGTGTGAGGGAGTGTTGGTGTGTGAGGGAGTGATGGTGTGTGAGGGAAGTGTTAGTGTGTGAGGGAGTGTTGGTGTGTGAAGGAGTGCTGGCGTGTGAGGGAGTGTTGGTGTGTGAGGGAGTGATGGTGTGTGAGGGAAGTGTTAGTGTGTGAGGGAGTGTTCGTGTGTGAAGGAGTGTTGTTATGTGAGGGAGTGTTGGCGTGTGAGGGAGTGTTGGTGTGTGAGGGAGTGTTGATGTGTGAGGGAGTGTGGTGTGTGAAGGAATGTTTATATGTGAGGGAGTGTTGGTGGGTGAGGGAGTGTTGGCGTGTGAGGAAATGTTTGTGTGTGTGAAGGAGTGTTGGTGTGTAAAGGAGTGTTGGTGTGTGAGGCAGTGTTGGCGTGTGAGGGAGTGAAGTTGTGGGAGGGAATGTTGGTGTGTGAGGGAGTGATGGTATGTGAGGGAGTGTTAGTGTGTGAGGGAGTGATGGTGTGTGAGGGAGTGTTGGTATGTGAGGGAGTGTTGGTGTCTGAGGGAAGCGTTAGTGGGTGAGGGAGTGTTGGTAATTGAGGGAGTGTTGGCGTGTGAGGGAGTGATGGTG
Source organism: Homarus gammarus (assembly GCA_958450375.1). Taxonomy (NCBI): domain Eukaryota; kingdom Metazoa; phylum Arthropoda; class Malacostraca; order Decapoda; family Nephropidae; genus Homarus; species Homarus gammarus. The sequence goes on along the minus strand of CAUDMG010000541.1, from coordinate 224,653 downwards.
TGTTAAGGAGTGTTGGTGTGGGAGGGAGTGTTGGTATGTGAGGGAGTGTTGGTGTGTGAGGGAAATGTTAGTGTGTGAGAGAGTGTTGGTGTGTGGGGGAGTGTTGGTGTGTGAGGGAGTGATAGTTTGGGAGGAAATGTTGGTGTGTGAGTTAGTGATGGTGTGTGAGGGAGTGTTGGTGTGTGAGGGAGTGATAGTGTGAGGGAGTGATGGTGTGTGAGGGAGTGATGGTGTGTGAGGGAGTGTTGGTGTGTGAGGGAGTGACGGTGTGTGAGGGAATTATGGTGTGTGCGGGAGTGTTGGTATGCAGGAAGTGTTGGCGTGTGAGGAAATATTTGTGTGTGTAAGGGAAGTGTTAGTGTGTGAGGGAGTGTTGGAGTGTGAGGGAGTTTTGGTGTGTGAGGGAGTGTTGGTGTGTGAGGGAGTGATGGTGTGTTAGGGAGTGATGGTGTGTGAGGGAGTGATGGTGTGTGAGGGAGTGATGGTGTGAGATGGAGTGTTGGTGTGTGAGGGAGCGTTGGTGTGTGAGGAAGTGACGGTGTGTTAGGGAGTGATGGTGTGTTTGGGAGTGTTGGTGTGTGAGGCAGTGTTGGTGTGTGAGGGAGTGATAGTGTGAGGGAGTGATGGTGTGTGAGGGTGTGATGGTGTGTGAGGGAGTGATGGTGTGTGAGGGAGTGATGGTGTGTGAGGGAGTGTTGGAGTGTGAGGGAGTGATGGTGTGTGAGGGAGTGTTGGTGTGTGAGGGAGTGTTGGTGTGTGAGGGAGTGTTGGTGTGTGAGGGAGTGTGGTGTGAGGGAGTGTTGGTGTGTGAGGGAGTGTTGGTGTGTGAGAGAGGTGGCTTGTGAGGAAATGTTTGTGTGTGTGAGGGAAGCGTTAGTGTGTGAGGGAGTGTTGGTGTGTGAGGGAGTGATGGTGTGTGAGGGAAGTGTTGGTATGTGAGGGAATGTTGGTGTGTAAGGGACTGTTGATATGTGAGGGAGTGTTGGTGTGTGAGGGAGTGTTGGTGTGTGAGGGAGTGTTGGTGTGTGAGGGAGTGTTGATATGTGAGGGAGTGTTGGTGTGTGACGGAACGTTGGTGTTTGAGGTGAGTGTTGGTGTGTGAGGGAATTATGGTGTGTGAGGGAATTATGGTGTGTGAGGGAGTGTTGGTGTGTGAGGGAGTGTTGGCGTGTGAGGAAATGTTTGTGTGTGTGAGGGAGTGTTGGTGTGTGAGGGAGTGTTGGCGTGTGAGGGAGTGTTGGTGTGTGAGGGAGTGTTGGTGTGTGAGGGAGTGTTGGTGTGTGAGGGAGTGATGGTGTGTGAGGGAGTGATGGTGTGTGAGGGAGTGTTGGTGTGTGAGGGAGTGTTGGTGTGTGAGGGAGTGTTGGTGTGTGAGGGAGTGTTGGTATGTGAGGGAGCGTTGGTGTGTGAGGAAGTGACGGTGTGTTAGGGAGTGATGGTGTGTGAGGAAATGTTTGTGTGTGTGAAGGAGTGTTGGAGTGTGAAGGAGTGTTGGTGTGTGAGGGAGTGTTGGTGTGTGAGGGAGTGTTGGTGAGTGAGGGAGTGTTGGTGTGTGAGGGAGTGTTGATATGTGAGGGAGTGTTAGTGTGTGAGGGAGTGTTAGTGTGTGAGGGAGTGTTGGTGTGTGAGGGAGTGTTGGTATGTGAGGGAGTGTTGGTGTGTGAGGGAGTGTTGGTGTGTAAGGGAGTGTTGGTATGTGAGGGAGTGTTGGTGTGTGAGGGAGTGTTGGTGTGTGAGGGAGTGTTGGTGTGTGAGGGAGTGTGTATGTAGGAGTGTTGGTGTGTGACGGAGCGTTGGTGTGTGAGGGAGTGTTGGTGTGTGAGGGAGTTATGGTGTGTGAGGGAGTGTTGGTGTGTGAGGGAGTGTTGGTGTGTGAGGGAGTGTTGGTGTGTGAGGGAGTCATGGTGTGTGATGGAGCGTTGGTGTGAGAGGGAGTGTTGGTGTGTGAGGGAGTGTTGGTGTGTGAGGGAGTGTTGGTGCGTGTGGGAATGTTGGTGTGTGAGGGAGTGATTGTGTGTGAGAGAGTGTTCGTGTGTGAGGAAGTGTTGGTGTGTGAGGGAGTGTTGGTGTGTGAGGGAATATTAATGTGTGAAGGAGTGTTGGTGTGTGAGGGAGTGATGGTGTGTGAGGGAGTGATGGTGTGTGAGGGCGTGTTGGGTGTGAGGGAGTGATGGTGTGTGAGGGAGTGTTGGTGTGTGAAGGAGTGGTGTGAGTGTGTGTGAGGGAGTGTTGGTGTGTGAGGGAGTGATGGTGTGTGAGGGAGTTTTGGTGTGTGAGGGAGTGATGATGTGTGAGGGAGTGTTGGTGTGTGAGGGAGTGTTGGTGTGTGAGGGAGTGATGGTGTGTGAGGGAGTGTTGGTGTGTGAGGGAGTGTTGGTGTGTGAGGGAGTGTTGGTATGTGAGGGAGTGTTGGTGTGTGAGGGAGTGTTGGTGTGTGAGGGAGTGTTGGTGTGTGAGGGAGTGTTGGTGTGTGAGGGAGTGTTGGTGTGTGAGGGAGTGATGGTGTGTGAGGGAGTGATGGTGTGTGAGGAGTGATGGTGTGTGAGGGAGTGATGGTGTGTGATGGAGTGTTGATGTGTGAGGGAGCGTTGGTGTGTGAGGAAGTGACGGTGTGTTAGGGAGTGATGGTGTGTTTGGGAGTGTTGGTGTGTGAGGCAGTGTGGAGTGTGAAGGAGTGTTGGTGAGTGAGGGAGTGATGGTGTGTGAGGGAGTGATGGTGTGTGAGGGAGTGTTGTTGTGTGAGGGAGTGTTGGTGTGTGAGGGAGTGTTGGTGTGTGAGGGAGTGATGGTGTGAGGGAGTGTTGGTGTGTGAGGGAGTGTTGGTGTGTGAGGGAGTGTTGGTGTGTGAGGGAGTGTTGGTGTGTGAGGGAGTGTTGGTGTGTGAGGGAGTGTTGGTGTGTGAGGGAGTGTTGGTGTGTGAGGGAGTGTTGGTGTGTGAGGGAGTGTTGGTGTGTGAGGGAGTGTTGGTGTGTGAGGATGGTGTGTGAGGGAGTGTTGGTGTGTGAGGGAGTGTTGGTGTGTGAGGGAGTGTTGGTGTGTGAGGAGTGTTGGTGTGTGAGGGAGTGTTGGTGTGTGAGGGAGTGTTGGTGTGTGAGGGAGTGTTGGTGTGTGAGGGAGTGTTGGTGTGTGAGGGAGTGTTGGTGTGTGAGGGAGTGTTGGTGTGTGAGGGAGTGTTGGTGTGTGAGGGAGTGTTGGTGTGTGAGGGAGTGTTGGTGTGTGAGGGAGTGTTGGTGTGTGAGGGAGTGTTGGTGTGTGAGGGAGTGTTGGTGTGTGAGGGAGTGTTGGTGTGTGAGGGAGTGTTGGTGTGTGAGGGAGTGTTGGTGTGTGAGGGAGTGTTGGTGTGTGAGGGAGTGTTGGTGTGTGAGGGAGTGTTGGTGTGTGAGGGAGTGTTGGTGTGTGAGGGAGTGTTGGTGTGTGAGGGAGTGTTGGTGTGTGAGGGAGTGTTGGTGTGTGAGGGAGTGTTGGTGTGTGAGGGAGTGTTGGTGTGTGAGGGAGTGTTGGTGTGTGAGGGAGTGTTGGTGTGTGAGGGAGTGTTGGTGTGTGAGGGAGTGTTGGTGTGTGAGGGAGTGTTGGTGTGTGAGGGAGTGTTGGTGTGTGAGGGAGTGTTGGTGTGTGAGGGAGTGTTGGTGTGTGAGGGAGTGTTGGTGTGTGAGGGAGTGTTGGTGTGTGAGGGAGTGTTGGTGTGTGAGGGAGTGTTGGTGTGTGAGGGAGTGTTGGTGTGTGAGGGAGTGTGGTGTGTGAGGGAGTGTTGGTGTGTGAGGGAGTGTTGGTGTGTGAGGGAGTGTTGGTGTGTGAGGGAGTGTTGGTGTGTGAGGGAGTGTTGGTGTGTGAGGGAGTGTTGGTGTGTGAGGAGGTGTTGGTGTGTGAGGGAGTGTTGTGTGAGGAGTGTGGTGTGAGGGAGTGTTGGTGTGTGAGGGAGTGTTGGTGTGTGAGGGAGTGACGGTGTGTGAGGGAGTGTTGGTGTGTGAGGGAGTGTTGGTGTGTGAGGGAGTGTTGGTGTGTGAGGGAGTGTTGGTGTGTGAGGGAGTGTTGGTGTGTGAGGGAGTGATGGTGTGTGAGGGAGTGTTGGTGTGTGAGGGAGTGTTGGTGTGTGAGGGAGTGATGGTGTGTGAGGAGTGTTGGTGTGAGGGAGTGTTGGTGTGTGACGGAGTGTTGGTGTGTGAAGGAGTTTTGGGGTGTGAGGGAGTGATGGTGTGTGTGGGAGTGGTGGTGTGTGAGGGAGTGATGGTGTGTAAAGGAGTGTTGGTGTGTGAAGGAGTTTTGGTAGTGTGAGGAGTGTTGGTGTGTGAGGGAGTGTGGTGTGTGAGGGAGTGTGGTGTGTGAGGGAGTGATGGTGTGTGAGGGAGTGTTGGTGTGTGAGGGAGTGATGGTGTGTGAGGGAGTGTGGTGTGTGAGGGAGTGTTGGTGTGTGAGGGAGTGATGGTGTGTGAGGGAGTGATGGTGTGTGAGGGAGTGATGGTGTGTGAGGGAGTGTTGGTGTGTGAGGGAGTGATGGTGTGTGAGGGAGTGTTGGTGTGTGAGGGAGTGTTGGTGTGTGAGGGAGTGTTGGTGTGTGAGGGAGTGTTGGTGTGTGAGGGAGTGTTGGTGTGTGAGGGAGTGTTGGTGTGTGAGGGAGTGTTGGTGTGTGAGGGAGTGTTGGTATGTGAGGGAGTGTTGGTGTGTGAGGGAGTGTGGTGTGTGAGGGAGTGTTGGTGTGTGAGGGAGTGTGGTGTGTGAGGGAGTGTTGGTGTGTGAGGGAGTGATGGTGTGTGAGGGAGTGTTGGTGTGTGAGGGAGTGTGGTGTGTGAGGGAGTGTTGGTGTGTGAGGGAGTGTTGGTGTGTGAGGGAGTGTTGGTGTGTGAGGGAGTGTTGGTGTGAGGGAGTGATGGTGTGTGAGGGAGTGATGGTGTGTGAGGGAGTGTTGGTGTGTGAGGGAGTGTTGGTGTGTGAGGGAGTGTTGGTGTGTGAGGGAGTGTTGGTGTGTGAGGGAGTGTTGGTGTGTGAGGGAGTGATGGTGTGTGAGGGAGTGTTGGTGTGTGAGGGAGTGATGGTGTGTGAGGGAGTGTTGGTGTGTGAGGGAGTGTTGGTATGTGAGGGAGTGTTGGTGTGTGAGGGAGTGTTGGTGTGTGAGGGAGTGTGGTGTGTGAGGGAGTGTTGGTGTGTGAGGGAGTGTTGGCGTGTGAGGGAGTGTTGGTGTGTGAGGGAGTGTTGATATGTGAGGGAGTGTTGATGTGTGAGGGAGTGTTGGTGTGTGAAGAGAGTGTTGGTGTGTGAGGAAATGTTTGTGTGTGTGAGGGAAGTGTTAGTGTGTGAGGGAGTGTTGGTGTGTGAGGGAGTGTTGGTGTGTGAGAAAGTGATGGTGTGTTAGGGAGTGTTCGTGTGTGAAGGAGTGTTGTTATGTGAGGGAGAGGGAGTGTTGGCGTGTGAGGGAGTGTTGGTGTGTGAGGGAGTGTTGGTGTGTGAGGGAGTGTTGGTGTGTGAAAGAGTGTTGATATGTGAGGGAGTGATGGTGTGTGAGTGAAGTGTTAGTGTGTGAGGGAGTGTTCGTGTGTCAAGGAGTGTTGTTATGTGAGGGAGTGTTGGTGTGTGAGGGAGTGTTGGTGTGTGAGGGAGTGTTGGTGTGTGAGGGAGTGTTGGTGTGTGAAGGAGTGTTGATATGTGAGGGAGTGTTGGTGGGTGAGGAAGTGTTGGCGTGTGAGGAAATGTTTGTGTGTGTGAAGGAGTGTTGGTGTGTAAAGGAGTGTTGGTGTGTGAGGGAGTGTTGGTGTGTGAGGGAGTGTTGGTATGTGAGGCAGTGTTGGCGTGTGAGAGAGTGAAGGTGTGGGAGGGAATGTTGGTGTGTGAGGGAGAGATGGTATGTGAGGGAGTGTTAGTGTGTGAGGGAGTGATGGTGTGTGAGGGAGTGTTGGTATGTGAGGGAGTGTTGGTGTGTGAGGGAAGTGTTAGTGGTGAGGGAGTGTTGGTATTTGAGGGAGTATTGGCGTGTGACGGAGTGATGGTGTGTTAAGGAGTGTTGGTGTGGGAGGGAGTGTTGGTATGTGAGGGAGTGTTGGTGTGTGAGGGAAATGTTTGTGTGTGAGAGAGTGTTGGTGTGTGGGGGAGTGTTGGTGTGTGAGGGAGTGATAGTGTGGGAGCAAATGTTGGTGTGTGAGTTAGTGATGGTGTGTGAGGGAGTGTTGGTGTGTGAGGGAGTGATAGTGTGAGGGAGTGATGGTGTGTGAGGGTGTGATGGTGTGTGAGGGAGTTATGGTGTGTGAGGGAGTGTTGGTGTGTGAGGGAGTGACGGTGTGTGAGGGAATTATGGTGTGTGCTGGAGTGTTGGAATGCAGGGAGTGTTGGCGTGTGACGAAATATTTGTGTGTGTAAGGGAAGTGTTAGTGTGTGAGGGAGTGTTGGAGTGTGAGGGAGTTTTGGTGTGTGATGGAGTTTTGGTGTGTGAGGGAGTGATGGTGTGTAAGGGAGTGATGGTGTGTGAGGGAATGTTGGTGTGTAAGGGACTGTTGATATGTGAGGGAGTGTTGGTGTGTGAGGGAGTGTTGGTGTGTGAGGGAGTGTTGGTGTGTGAGGGAGTGTTGATATGTGAGGGATTGTTGGTGTGTGACGGAACGTTGGTGTTTGAGGTGAGTGTTGGTGTGTGAGGGAATTATGGTGTGTGAGGGAATTATGGTGTGTGCGGGAGTGTTGGTATGCAAGGGAGTGTTGGCGTGTGAGGAAATATTTGTGTGTGTAAGGGAAGTGTTAGTGTGTGAGGGAGTTTTAGAGTGTGAGGGAGTTTTGGTGTGTGAGGGAGTTTTGGTGTGTGAGGGAGTGATGGTGTGTAAGGGAGTGATGGTGTGTGAGGGAGTGATGGTGTGTGAGGGAGTGATGGTGTGTGATGGAGTGTTGGTGTGTGAGGGAGCGTTGGTGTGTGAGGAAGTGACGGTGTGTAAGGAGTGATGGTGTGTTTGGGAGTGTTGGTGTGTGAGGGTGTGATGGTGTGTGAGGGAGTGTTGGTGTGTGAGGGAGTGACGGTGTGTGAGGGAGTGATGGTGCGTGAGGGAGTGTTGGTGTGTGAGGGAGTGTTGGTGTGTGAGAAGGTTTGGCTTGTGAGGAAATGTTTGTGTGTGTGAGGGAAGCGTTAGTGTGTGAGGGAGTGTTGGTGTGTGAGGGAGTGATGGTGTGTGAGGGAAGTGTTGGTATGTGAGGGAATGTTGGTGTGTAAGGGACTGTTGATATGTGAGGGAGTGTTGGTGTGTGAGGGAGTGTTGGCGTGTGAGGGAGTGTTGGTGTGTGAGGGAGTGTTGATTTGTGAGGGAGTGTTGGTGTGTGACGGAACGTTGGTGTTTGAGGTGAGTGTTGGTGTGTGAGGGAATTATGGTGTGTGAGGGAATTATGGTGTGTGCGGGAGTGTTGGTATGTAAGGGAGTGTTGGCGTGTGAGGAAATATTTGTGTGTGTGAGGGAAGTGTTAGTGTGTGAGGGAGTGTTGGCGTGTGAGGGAGTGTTGGTGTGTGAGGGAGTGTTGGTGTGTGAGGGAGTGTTGGTGTGTGAGGGAGTGTTGGTGTGTGAGGGAGTGATGGTGTGTGAGGGAGTGATGGTGTGCGAGGGAGTGTTGGTGTGAGAGGGAGTGTTGGTGTGTGAGGGAGTGTTGGTGTGAGGGAGTGTTGGTGTGTGAGGGAGTGTTGGTGTGTGAGGGAGTGTTGGTGTGTGAGGGAGTGTTCGTGCGTGAGGGAGTGATGGTGTGTGAGGGAGTGTTGGTGTGAGAGGGAGTGTTGGTGTGAGAGGGAGTGTTGGTATGCGAGGGAGTGTTGGTGTGTGAGGGAATTATGATGTGTGCAGGAGTGTTGGTATGTAAGGGAGTGTTGGCGTGTGAGGAAATATTTGTGTGTGTGAGGGAAGTGTTAGTGTGTGAGGGAGTGTTGGCGTGTGAGGGAGTGTTGGTGTGTGAGGGAGTGTTGGTGTGTGAGGGAGTGTTGGTGTGTGAGGGAGTGTGGTGTGTGATGGAGTGTTGGTGTGTGAGGGAGTGATGGTGTGTGAGGGAGTGTTGGTGTGAGGGAGTGTTGGTGTGTGAGGGAGTGTTGGTGTGAGAGGGAGTGTTGGTGTGTGAGGGAGTGTTGGTGTGAGGGAGTGTTGGTGTGTGAGGGAGTGTTGGTGTGAGAGGGAGTGTTGGTGTGTGAGGGAGTGTTGGTGTGTGAGGGAGTGTTGGTGTGTGAGGGAGTGTTCGTGCGTGAGGGAGTGATGGTGTGTGAGGGAGTGTTGGTGTGAGAGGGAGTGTTGGTGTGAGAGGGAGTGTTGGTATGCGAGGGAGTGTTGGTGTGTGAGGGAATTATGATGTGTGCAGGAGTGTTGGTATGTAAGGGAGTGTTGGCGTGTGAGGAAATATTTGTGTCTGTGAGGGAAGTGTTAGTGTGTGAGGGAGTCTTGGCGTGTGAGGGAGTGTTGGTGTGTGAGGGAGTGTTGGTGTGTGAGGGAGTGTTGGTGTGTGAGGGAGTGTTGGTGTGTGAGGGAGTGTTGGTGTGTGAGGGAGTGTTGGTGTGAGAAGGAGTGTTGGTGTGTGAGGGAGTGTTGGTGTGAGAGGGAGTGTTGGTGTGTTAGGGAGTGTTCGTGTGTGAGGGAGTGATGGTGTGTGAGGGAGTGTTGGTGTGTGAGGGAGTGTTGGTGTGTTAGGGAGTGTTCGTGTGTGAGGGAGTGATGGTGTGTGAGGGAGTGTTGGTGTGCGAGGGAGTGTTGGTGTGAGAGGGAGTGTTGGTGTGCGAGGGAGTGTTGGTATGTCAGGGAATGATGGTGTGTCAGGAAGTGATTGTTTGTCAGGGAGTGATGGTGTGACAGGGAGTGTTGGTGTGTCAGGGAGTTTTGGTGTGTGAGGGAGTGTTGGTGTGTGCGGTATTGTTGGTGTGTGAGGGAGTGTTGGTGCGTGTGGGAATGTTGGTGTGTGAGGGAGTGATTGTGTGTGAGGGAATGTTCGTGTGTGAGGAAGTGTTGGTGGGTGAGGGAGTGTTGGTGCGTGAGGGAATATTAATGTGTGAAGGAGTGTTGGTGTGTGAGGGAGTGATGGTGTGTGAGGGAGTGATGGTGTGTGAGGGCGTGTTGGGGTGTGAGGGAGTGATGGTGTGTGAGGGAGTGTTGGTGTGCGAAGGATTGTTGGTGTGTGAGGGAATGTTGATGTGTGAGGGAGTGTCGGTGTGTGAGGGAGTGATGGTGTGTGAGTTAGTGTTGGGGTGTGAGGGAGTGATGGTGTGTGAGGGAGTTTTGGTGTGTGAGGCAATTATGGTGTGTGAGGGAGTGTTGGTATGTGTGGGAGTGATGGTGTGTAAGGGAGTGTTGGTGTGTGAGGAAGTGATGGTGTGTGAGGGAATTGTTAGTGTGTGAGGGAGTGTTCGTGTGTGAGGGAGTGATGATGTGTGAGGGAGTGTTGGTGTGAGAGGGAGTGTTGGTGTGTGAGGGAGTGTTGGTGTGACAGGGAGTGTTGGTGTGTGAGGGAGTGTTGGTGTGTAAGGGAATTATGGTGTGCGAGGGAATTATGGTGTGTGAGGGAGTGTTGGTGTGTGTGGGAGTGATGGTGTGTAAGGGAGTGTTGGTGTGTGAGGGAAGTGTTAGTGTGTGAGGGATTGTTGGTGTGTGATGGAGTGATGGTGTGTGAGGGAATTGTTAGTGTGTGAGGGAGTGTTCGTGTGTGAGGGAGTGATGGTGTGTGAGGGAGTGTTGGCGTGTGAGGAAATATTTGTGTGTGAGGGAAGTGTTAGTATGTGAGGGAGTGTTGGTGTGTGAGGGAGTGTTGGTGTGTGAGGGACAGTTGGTGTGTGAGGGAGTGATGGTGAGTGAGGGAGTGTTGGTGTGTGAGGGAGTGTTGGTGTGTGAGGGAGTGATGGTGTGTGAGGGAGTGTTGGCGAGGGAGGAAATATTTGTGTGTGAGGGAAGTGTTAGTATGTGATGGAGTGTTGGAATGTGAGGAAATATTTGTGTGTGTGAGGGAAGTGTTATTGTGTGAGGGAGTGTTGGTGTGTGAGGGAGTGATGCTGTATAAGGGAGTGTTGGTGTGTGAGGGGGTGTTCCTGTGTGAGGGAGTGATGGTGTGTGAGGGAATGTTGGTGTGCGAGGGAGTGATGATGTGTGAGGGAGTGTTGGTGTGTGAGGGAGTGATGGTGTGTTAGGGAGTGGTGTGTGAGGGAATGCTGGTGTGTGAGGAAGTGTTGGTGTGTGATGGAGTGTTGGTGTGTGATGGAGTGCGAGGGAGTGTTGGTGTGTGAGGAAATGATGGCGTTTGAGGGAGTGATGGTGTGTGAGGTAATGTTCGTGTGAGGGAGTGTTGGTGTGTGAGAGAGTTTTGGTGTGTGAGGGAATATTGGTGTGTGAGGGAGTGATGGTGTTTGAGTGAGTGTTGGTGTGTTAGGGAGTGGTGGTGTGTGTGGGCGTGTTGGGGTGTGAGGGAGTGATGGTGTGGGAGGGAGTGTTGGTGTGCGAAGGATTGTTGGTGTGTGAGGGAGTGTTGGTGTGTGAGGGAGTGTTGGTGTGCGAAGGATTGTTGGTGTGTGAGGGAGTGTTGGTGTGTGAGGGAGTGTTGGTGTGTGAGAGAGTGATGGTGTGTGAGGGAGTGTTGGAGTGTGAGGGAGTGATGGTGTGTCAGGGAATGATGGTGTGTCAGGGAGTGTTGGTGTGTGAGGGAGTGATGGTGTGTGAGGGAGTGTTGGTGTGTGAGGGAGAGTGTGAGTGTGTGGTGAGTGTGGTGTGTGTGTGTGTGTGGTGTGAGAGGGAGTGTTGGAGTGTGAGAGTGTTGGTATGTGAGGGAGTGTTGGTGTGTGAGAGAGTTTTGGTGTGTGAGGGAATATTGGTGTGTGAGGGAATGCTGGTGTGTGAGGGAGTGATGGTGTTTGAGGGAGTGTTGGTGTGTGAGGGAGTGGTGGTGGGTGAGGGCGTGTTGGGGTGTGAGGGAGTGATGGTGTGTGAGGGAGTGTTGGTGTGTGAGGGAGTGATGGTGTGTGAGGGAGTGTTGGTGTGGAAGGAGTGTTGGTGTGTGAGGGAGTGTTGGTGTGTGAGGGAGTGTTGGTGTGTGAGAGAGTGATGGTGTGTGAGGGAGTGTTGGTGTGTGAGGGAGCGATGGTGTGTCAGGGAGTGATGGTGTGTGAGGGAGTGTTGGTGTGTGAGGGAGTGATGGTGTGTGAGGGAGTGTTGATGTGTGAGGAGTGTTGGTGTGTGAAGGTGTGTGTAGTGTGTGTGTGTGTGTGTGTGTGTGTGTGTGTGTGAGAGGGAGTGTTGGAGTGTGAGAGTGTTGGTATGTGAGGGAGTGTTGGTGTGTGAGGGAGTGTTGGTGTGTGAGGGAGTGCTGGTGTGTGAGGGAGTGATGGTGTGTGAGGGAGTGTTGGTGTGTGACGGAGTTTTGGTTTGTGAGGGAGTGATGGTGTGTGAGGGAGTGTTGGTGTGTCAGGGAGTGATGGTGTGTCAGGGAGTGTTGGGGTGTGAGGGAGTGATGATGTGTGAGGGAATGTTGATGTGTGAGGGAGTGTCGGTGTGTGAGGGAGTGATGGTGTGTGAGTGAGTGTTGGGTGTGAGGGAGTGATGGTGTGCGAGGGAGTGTTGGTGTGTGAGGGAGTGATGGTGTTTGAGGGAGTGTTGGTGTGTGAGGGAGTGCTGGTGTGTCAGGGAATGATGGTGTGTCAGGGAGTGCTGGTGTGTGAGGGAATGCTGGTGTGTGAGGGAGTGATGGTGTTTGAGGGAGTGTTGGTGTGTGAGGGAGTGGTGGTGTGTGAGGGCGTGTTGGGGTGTGAGGGAGTGATGGTGTGTGAGGGAGTGTTGGTGTGTGAGGGAGTGATGGTGTGTGAGGGAGTGTTGGTGTACGAAGGATTGTTGGTGTGTGAGGGAGTGTTGGTGTGTGAGGGAGTGTTGGTGTGTGAGAGAGTGATGGTGTGTGAGGGAGTGTTGGAGTGTGAGGGATTGATGGTGAGTCAGGGAATGATGGTGTGTCAGGGAGTGTTGGTGTGTGAGGGAGTGATGGTGTGTAAGGGAGTGTTGATGTTTGAAAGAGTGTTGAAGTGTGTGAAGTGTGTGTGTTAGTGTGTGTGTGTGTGTGTGAGGGAGTGTGTGTGTGAGAGAGGGAGTGTTGGTGTGTGAGAGTGTTGGTGTGTGAGGGAGTGTTGGTGTGTGAGGGAGTGTTGGTGTGTGAGGGAGTGTTGGTGTGTGAGGGAGTGTTGGTGTGTGAGGGAGTGATGGTGTGTTAGGGAGTGGTGTGTGAGGGAATGCTGGTGTGTGAGGGAGTGTTGGTGTGTGATGGAGTGTTGGTGTGTGATGAAGTGTGAGGTAGTGTTGGTGTGTGAGGAAATGATGGCGTGTGAGGGAGTGATGGTGTGTGAGGGAGTGTTCGTGTGTGAGGAAGTGTTGGTGTGTCAGGGAGTGATGGTGTGTCAGGGAGTGTTGGTGTTTGAGGGAATGTTGGTGTGTGAGGGAGTGCTGGTGTGTCAGGGAGTGATGGTGTGTCAGGGAGTGTTGGTGTGTGACGGAGTTTTGGTTTGTGAGGGAGTGATGGTGTGTGAGGGAGTGTTGGTGTGTCAGGGAGTGATGGTGTGTCAGGGAGTGTTGGGGTGTGAGGGAGTGATGATGTGTGAGGGAATGTTGATGTGTGAGGGAGTGTCGGTGTGTGAGGGAGTGATGGTGTGTGAGTGAGTGTTGGGTGTGAGGGAGTGATGATGTGCGAGGGAGTGTTGGTGTGTGAGGGAGTGATGGTGTTTGAGGGAGTGTTGGTGTGTGAGGGAGTGCTGGTGTGTCAGGGAATGATGGTGTGTCAGGGAGTGTTGGTGTGTGACGGAGTTTTGGTTTGTGAGGGAGTGATGGTGTGTGAGGGAGTGTTGGGGCGTGAGGGAGTGATTGTGTGTGAGGGAATGTTGGTGTGTGAGGGAGTGATGGTGTTTAAGGGAGTGTTGGTGTGTGAGGGAGTGGTGGTGTGTGTGGGCGTGTTGGGGTGTGAGGGAGTGATGGAGTGTGAGGGAGTGTTGGTGTGTGAGGGAGTGATGGTGTGTGAGGGAGTATTGGTGTGCGAAGGATTGTTGGGGTGTGAGGGAGAGTTGGTTTGTGAGGTAGTGTTGGTGTGTGAGGGATTGTTGATGTGTGAGGGAGTGTCGGTGTGTGAGGGAGTGATGGTGTGTGAGTGAGTGTTGGGGTGTGAGGGAGTGATGGTGTGTGAGGCAGTGTTGGGGTGTGAGGGAGTGATGGTGTGTGAGGGAGTGTTGGTGTGTGAGGAAGTGCTGGTGTGTCAGGGAATGATGGTGTGTCAGGGAGTGTTTGTGTGTGAGGGAGTTTTGGTGTGTGAGGGAGTGAGGGTGTGTCAGGGAATGATGGTGTGTCAGGGAGTGTTGGTGTGTGAGGGAGTGATGGTGTGTAAGGGAGTGTTGATGTTTGAAAGAGTGTTGAAGTGTGTGAAGTGTGTGTGTTAGAGTGTGTGTGTGTGTGTGTGTGTGTGTGTGTGTGTGTGTGTGTGAGAGGGAGTGTTGGAGTGTGAGAGTGTTGGTATGTCAGAGTGTTGATATGTGAGGGAGTGTTGGTGTGTGAGGGAGTGATGGTGTGTGAGGGAGTGTTGGTGTGTGAGGGAGTGTTGGTGTGTGAGGGAGTGTTGGTGTGTGAGGGAGTGATGGTGTGTTAGGGAGTGGTGTGTGAGGGAATGCTGGTGTGTGAGGGAGTGTTGGTGTGTGATGGAGTGTTGGTGTGTGATGGAGTGTGAGGTAGTGTTGGTGTGTGAGGAAATGATGGCGTGTGACGGAGTGATGGTGTGTGAGGGAATGTTGGTGTGTGAGGGAGTGTTGGTGTGTCAGGGAATGATGGTGTGTGAGGGAGTGTTGGTGTGTGAGGGAGTGTTCGTGTGTGACGGAGTGTTCGTGTGTGAGGAAGTGTTGGTGAAGTGAGGGAGTGTTGGTGTGTGAGGGAGTGATGGTGTTTGAGGGAGTGTTGGTGTGTGACGGAGTGCTGGTGTGTCAGGGAGTGATGGTGTGTCAGGGAGTGTTGGTGTGTGACGGAGTTTTGGTTTGTGAGGGAGTGATGGTGTGTGAGGGAGTGTTGGTGTGAGAGGGAGTGTTTGTGTGTGAGGGAGTGTTGGTGTGTGAGGGAGTGTTGGTGTGTCAGGGAATGATGGTGTGTCAGGGAGTGATTGTTTGTGAGGGAGTTTTCGTGTGTGAGGAAGTGTTGGTGTGTGAGGGAGTGTTGGTGTGTGAGGGAGTTTTGGTGTGTGAGGGAGTGTTGGTGTGTGAGGGAGAGTTGGTGTGTGAGGGAGTGTTGGTGTGAGAGGGAGTGATGGTGTGAAAGGGAGTGTTGGTGTGCGAGGGAGTGTTGGTGTGTCAGGGAATGATGGTGTGTCAGGGAGTGATTGTGTGTAAGGGAGTGATAGTGTGTCAGGGAGTGTTGGTGTGTCAGGGAGTTTTCCTGTGTGAGGGTGTGATGGTGTGTGAGGGAGTGTTGGTGTGAGAGGGAGTGTTGGTGTGTGCGGTATTGTTGGTGTGTGAGGGAGTGTTGGTGCGTGTGGGATTGTTGGTGTGTGAGGGAGTGATTGTGTGTGAGGGAGTGTTCGTGTGTGAGGAAGTGTTCGTGTGTGAGGGAGTGTTGGTGTGTGAGGGAATGTTGATGTGTGAAGGAGTGTTGGTGTGTGAGGGAGTGATGGTGTGTGAAGGCGTGTTGGGGTGTGAGGGAGTGATGGTGTGTGAGGGAGTGTTAGTGTGCGAAGGATTGTTGGTGTGTGAGGGAATGTTGATGTGTGAGGGAGTGTCGGTGTGTGAGGGAGTGATGGTGTGTGAGTGAGTGTTGGGGTGTGAGGGAGTGATGGTGTGTGAGGGAGTTTTGGTGTGTGAGGGAGTGATGGTGTGTGAGGGAGAGTTGGTGTGAGAGGGAGTGTTTGTGTGTGAGGGAGTGTTGGTGTGTGAGGGAGTGTTGGTGTGTGAGGGAGTGTTGGTGTGTGAGGGATAATGGTGTGTGAGGGAATTATGGTGTGTGAGGGAGTGTTGGTATGTGTGGGAGTGATGGTGTGTAAGGGAGTGTTGGTGTGTGAGGGAAGTCTTAGTGTGTGAGGGATTGTTGGTTTGTGAGGTAGAGATGGTGTGTGAGGGAAGTGTTAGTATGTGAGGGAGTGTTGGTGTGTGAGGGAGTGTTGGTGTGTGAGGGACAGTTGGTGTGTGAGGGAGTGATGGTGAGTGAGGGAGTGTTGGTGTGTGAGGGAGTGATGCTGTGTGATGGAGTAATGGTATGTGATGGAGTGTTGCAATGTGAGGAAATATTTGTGTGTGTGAGGGAAGTGTTAGTGTTTGAGGGAGTGATGCTGTATAAGGGAGTGTTGGTGTGTGAGGGGGTGTTCCTGTGTGAGGGAGTGATGGTGTGTGAGGGAATGTTGGTGTGTGAGGGAGTGATGGTGTGTGAGGGAATGTTCGTGTGTGAGGGAGTGGTGGTGTGTGTGGGCGTGTTGGGGTTTGAGGGAGTGATGGTGTGTGAGGGAGTGTTGGTGTGTGAGGGAGTGTTGGTGTGTGAGGTAGTGTTGGTGTGTGAGGGATTGTTGATGTGTGAGGGAGTGCTGGTGTGTCAGGGAGTGATGGTGTGTCAGGGAGTGTTTGTGTGTGAGGGAGTTTTGGTGTGTGATTTAGTGATGGTGTGTGAGGGAGTTTTTGTGTGAGAGGGAGTGTTGGTGTGTGAGGGAGTGTTGGTGTGTGAGGGAGTGTTGGTGTGTCAGGGAATGATGGTGTGTGAGGGAGTGTTGGTGTGTGAGGGAGTGATGGTGTGTGAGGGAGTGTTGGTGTTTCAGGGAGTGTTGAAGTGTGTGAAGTGTGTGTGTTAGTGTGTGTGTGTGTGTGTGTGTGTGTGTGTGAGAGGGAGTGTTGGAGTGTGAGAGTGTTGGTATGTGAGGGAGTGATGGTGTGTGAGGGCGTGTTGAGGTGTGAGGGAGTGATGGTGTGTGAGGGAATGTTGATGTGTGAGGAGGTGTCGGTGTGTGAGGGGGTGATGGTGTGTGTGAGTGAGTGTTGGGTGTGAGTGAGTGATGGTGTGTGAGGGAGTGTTGGTGTGTGAGGGAGTGATGGTGTTTGAGGGAGTGTTGGTGTGTGACGGAGTGCTGGTGTGTCAGGGAGTGATGGTGTGTCAGGGAGTGTTGGCGTGTGATTGAGTTTTGGTTTGTGAGGGAGTGTTGGTGTGTCAGGGAATGATGGTGTGTCAGGAAGTGATTGTGTGTGAGGGAGTTTTCGTGTGTGAGGAAGTGTTGGTGTGTGAGGGAGTGTTGGTATGTGAGGGAGTGTTGGTGTGTGAGGGAGTGTTGGTGTGTGAGGGAGTGTTGGTGTGTGAGGGAGTGATGGTGTGTGAGGGAGTGTTGGTGTGTGAGGGAGTGTTCGTGTGAGAGGGAGTGTTGGTGTGTGAGGGAGTGTTGGTGTGAGAGGGAGTGTTGGTGTGTGAGGGAGTGTTCGTGTGTGAGGGAGTGTTGGTGTGTGAGGGAGTGTTCGTGTGTGAGGGAGTGATGTAGTGTGAGGGAGTGTTGGTGTGAGAGGGAGTGTTGGTGTGAGAGGGAGTGTTAGTGTGCGAGGGAGTGTTGGTGTGTCAGGGAATGATAGTGTGTGAGGGAATGTTGATGTGTGAGGGAGTGTTGGTGTGTGAGGGAGTGCTGGTGTGTCAGGGAGTGATGGTGTGTGAGGGAGTGTTGGTGTGTGAGAGAGTTTAGTTGTGTGTGGGAGTGATGGTGTGTGAGGGAGTGTTGGTGTGTGAGGGAGTGTTGGTGTGTGAGGGAGTGTTGGTGTGTGAGGGAGTGATGGTGTGTGAGGGAGTGTTGGTGTGAGAGGGAGTGTTGGTGTGTGAGGGAGTGTTGGTGTGTCAGGGAATGATGGTGTGTCAGGGTGTGTTGGTGTGTAAGGGAGTGATGGTGTGTCAGGGAGTGTTGGTGTTTGAGGGAGTGTTGAAGTGTGTGAAGTGTGTGTTTTAGTGTGTGTGTAATAATAATAATAATAATAATTAACGGTTTATTGAAAAAGTTCTGCAGCCCGAAGGCTGAAAATATACATTGGACATAAATGACTTATTACATACATTGGTAGTTTAACAAAAGCCTTCATTAGAGAAAGGTAAAGGAACATACAGTGAACATTCAGATTAATGTAGGTGTTGAGCAGCAAACACGTAGTGTAGTAACTCTCTCCCAGAAGGTGTTAGGAGGGACCTGATGTGGTGTAGTAATTCCCTCACAGATGGTGTTATGAGAGGCCTCACGTGTAGTAATTCCCTCACAGATGGTGTTATGAGGGGCCTCACGTGGTGTAGTAGTTCCCTCATAGATGGTGTTACGAGGGGCCTCACGTGGTGTAGTAACTCCCTCACAGATGGTGTTATGAGGGGCATCACGTGGTGTACGAATTCCCTCACAGATGGTGTTATGAGGGACCTGACGTGGTGTAGTAATTCCCTCACAGATGGTGTTATGAGGGGCCTGACGTGGTGTAGTAATTCTCTCACAGATGGTGTTATGAGGGACCTGACGTGGTGTAGTAATTCCCTCACAGATGGTGTTATGAGGGGCATCACGTGGTGTAGTAATTCCCTCACAGATGGTGTTATGAGGGACCTCACGTGGTGTAGTAATTCCCTCACAGATGGTGTTATAAGGGACTTGACGTGGTGTAGTAACTCCCTCACAGATGGTGTTATGAGGGGCATCACGTGGTGTAGTAATTCCCTCACAGATGGTGTTATGAGGGACTTGACGTGGTGTAGTAATTCCCTCACAGATGGTGTTATATGAGTGAGGTGTGGCCCCAGGCCTTCCTATCGTAGACGGATTAACACATCGCCGGTTGTTGGGTCTCAAGGGCCGTTATCACTGGGTACCTGGGACCTCACTGAGTGAAGGTTAACTTGAATACGACTTTTACTGTTGAGTTGTTCCCACTGACTCAAGCACTGTTCACCAATGTTCACCTCTGTTTAACAC
Organism: Homarus gammarus; assembly: GCA_958450375.1. Lineage (NCBI taxonomy): Eukaryota > Metazoa > Arthropoda > Malacostraca > Decapoda > Nephropidae > Homarus > Homarus gammarus. The sequence continues at coordinate 206,770 of CAUDMG010000541.1, read as the reverse complement.
TGGTTCCATTCCTTTCCCAAATGAAATTGTAACTTCTGGCGAGAACCTGTTGATACTCCGGTGGGGAGAAGTGGTTCAGGGGAGGGGGTTGGTATGGGCCAACTTAACAGTTGACCTGGCTGCTCCGAGAGGAGCGCCAGGTACGTCTTGACCCTTCGGTGGTCAAGGATGTAGTAAGGATGTGTGTGTGTGTGTGTGTGTGTGTGTGTGTGTGAAGGAGTGTTGGAGTGTGAGAGTGTTGGTATGTGAGAGTGTTGGTATGTGAGGGAGTGTTGGTGTGTGAGGGAGTGATGGTGTGTGAGGGAGTGTTGGTGTGTGAGGGAGTGTTCCTGTGTGAGGGAGTGTTCCTGTGTGAGGGAGTGTTGGTGTGTCAGGGAGTGATGGTGTGTGAGGGATTGTTGGTGTGTGAGGGAGTGTTGGTGTGTGAGGGAGTGTTGGTGTGTGAGGGAGTGTTGGTGTGTGAGGGAGTGTTGGCTTGTGAGGGAGTGTTGGTGTGTGAGGGAGTGTTGGCGTGTGATGGAGTGTTGGTGTGTGAGAGAATTTTGGTGTGTGAGGGAGTGTTGGTGCGTGAAGGAGTGATGGTGTGTGAGAGAATGTTGATGTGTAATGGAGTGTTGATGTGTGACGGAGTGTTGGTGTGTGAGAGAGTGTTGGTGTGTGATGGAGTGTTGGTGTGTGAAGGAATGCTGGTGTGTGATGGAGTGTTGGTGTGTGATGCCGTGTTGTTGTGTGATGCATTGTTGGTGTGTAAGGGAGTGTTGGTGTGTGATGGAGTCTTGGTGTGTGAGGGAGTGTTGGTGTGTTATGGAATGTTGATGTGTGAGGGAGTGTTGGTGTGTGAGGGAGTGATGGTGTGTGAGGGAGTGTTGGGGTGTGAGGGAGTGATGGTGTGCGAGGGAGTGTTGGTGTGTGAGGGAGTGATGGTGTGTGAGGGAGTGTTGGTGTGCGAGGGAGTGTTGGTGTGGGGGGCCAGCCTCCTCCAAAACACAACCCTGTCAACCGTGGCGAGCCCCCGAAACAACACCAAGTCAGCACTGCCCAGTCGCCATGACACCCATACTAGCCTCTTCAGTCGGGTAATTGTAGAACAAGGCGGGAATTATTCAGCCAATCAGGGGTCAGGAAGTAGGAGTGTCATGCCTCCAAAGCAGTAAACTGTAGGGAAAATTGGTGAAGGTGTCGTTTGGGGTTATTTACTTGTGCCTTGTCAAAGTGTTGAATTACTCAACCTGGAACAGAGGTGATGAGCGCTGGGAGGGTGAGTGGAGTAGTCACACAACACCTTTAACTTCTTGGTACTCAATGACTCCTTCGATCTTCAGACAAGGTTGCTGAAGATTTGACCTCCAGAGCATAATATATAGCAATAGAAACACAATCATTCTTTTTCAGCTCACTCTTTTGTAACCTTTCCATTGAAGGTTCCTCAACAAATTCAGCTAATCTAAATTCCACAGTAATAAATAAAATTCATAATATGAATAAAAGGAGTGGTGGGATGAGAGCTTTGGAATCATAATAATCACAGTGTTGGTATTGGAGGGAGTGTTGGTGTAAGGCGGAGTGTTGGTGTTTGAGGGAGTGTTAGTGTGTGAGGGAGTGGTGGTGTGTGAGGGAGTGTTGGTGTGGGAGGGAGTGTTGGTGTATGGAGGGAGTGTTGGTGTGGGGGGCCAGCCTCCTCCAAAACACAACCCTGTCAACCGTGGCGAGCCCCCGAAACAACACCAAGTCAGCACTGCCCAGTCGCCAGCGAACGACACGTGGTCATGGGTGGACGTCGGGGGAAGAGAGGAGGACGGGATAATGGTCAATCCCGCATAGATATCCCTTAGTCCTCCACGTGAAGTCGAGAAGGTCTTCGGGAGAACTTAAGGAGAGATCACTTACAGAAGTCGTGTCTGTCTGAACATGGTAATGTGTGTGGTCACCGGTATTTAGAATACGGAGATCCAGGGCATCAACCACGGAAGCAACCATGACTCCTCTGGAATTGGTGACAGCGTCACCCCATGGGTTGTGCCAACCATTAAAATAATCACGTATTAAAAACAGAGGAGGGAGTAGACTGACCATAAACAGAAGATCCTCTCTGTCAACCGGTGAGTTAGGTGGAAGGTAGAGAAACACAAAGTATACGTGCGCTGTAGGTGGAGCTGAACAGCAACTACCTGCAGGGTAGAGGTAACGTCAAAAAAGTTAAAAGATACCCTGAGAGGTATCTATAAAAATAGCTGCGCCCCCATAATGACCCTGTGCCGGATCATGGGGGAGTATAAAACAGAGTAACCACTTGGAGGAGGATGGGAGTACGAGCTAACCATGGTCTCCTACAGACAGGTACAGACCGGCCGGAACCTGCGCAGGACCAGTTGGAGCTCCTCCCAAGTTGCCCGAAATCCAAGCAGATTCCACTGAAGGAGACTGAACTTTGTTATTACTGATAGGGTTTAGAAGTGCCTTTAGACGGGTGCTTCTCAGTGCCCACTATATTCTTGCTCTCCCCACGACTGTTGACTTGGTCACGGGCTTGTCGGACCTAGATCTAAGAGTCCGAGAGCAAACTATCAGATCCCGGGGAAGCCGATCCTCCAGGGATGACCTCGTAGCACCTGCCCCATCTGAGGGAGCGGCCCCATGGGCCTAAAAACCAAAAGCATCCGGCGGAGATATAGCCGGAGCCACTGGGGGTGGGGAGAGGGAGGTGGTGACGGCCGTGGCCGACACCTGCGTGGCCTCCCGAGACCCACCAGAGGGTCCCGAATGCCGCCCCTTAGGAGGAAGACTCTCTTCAAGAGACCCCCTACTCCATGACCGCTTTTGGTTCGACGAAGCACCAGAAGCGCCGGAAACGGGTTCCCCCGAAATCTCCATTGGGAAGGTAGAGGAGGAGTTAGTAATAACAGCATCAGTTGAGGAAGAGGAACAAGGAGCACCAGAGGGAAATACAACGTTTTGTCGCAGCAAGGGAACGACGGGACGTTGAGTTGAAGATAGAATAAATTGAGGCATAAAATACTCCTGTACGCACAAACCGGGAGAAAGCTTGATGCTTTGCCTCGGTAGAGTTAACCTTCTCCTTGTTTCGAATCTCGGGCACCATCCTCCCGAGCTTGTAGCGGCCGTACTCCTTTGATGAGGCTGGGTGAGTGGGTGACCCCCTCAAGACAGTTGGAACACGAGACTGGACCGGGACAGCCCTCTCCATCACGGTCCAACTTACCACCACATTACACACACACACACACACACACACACACACACTTGGAAGACCGCTCTACAAACTGCGACATGAGAGACTTTACGTGATCCAACCTGGAGTTGGAGCCAAGCCAATAAGACTGTTTCTGGCGAAACTAGCCTTTCAAATGCTAGAAAAAATAGGGGATGGAATAAGGACACAATTAACCTTTTAAAACGTTCTACTGTTATAACATCATATGGATATAATTCTTGTAAAAAAAATTTCTTCTGAATATCTCATCAGCTCTCTGGAGAAGACGACTCCCTTGCAACGATTGAGGGTCGCGTGAGGTGCACAATGAAACCTGACCTTCGGGGACTTTAGATATCTTTCTTAGGCGAGCACTCTCCTCCTGGAACAACACCTCCACCAGGAGGCTACCATCCCTCTGGGGTAGACAAGAGGCTCGAGGCCGCAAACTCTGACAAGGGTGCAGTGGAAAAACCAAATATGACCTTTGATGGGAGGTACTACCGACAGGGAAGACATTGAAAGCATAATGTGTTGTCTAATGGTAGACCTTGCTAAGATATAGCACCACAGAAATTGTGACTAAGTCCCAGGTTGCTCATCTGACTTTCTGTCTCATTTACACACAATTGCAGGGTCTCAATTGTTTCTCTTACTGAGACAACACAACATACATATAATTTCCCACTATTGATATTCTTTTTTTGTATTCATTTATGGCTTTATTATTATTATTATTAAGTTTTATTATTACTATTATTATAATTTTATAATTTCGCCAACCAGGTCTTGATGTGGGTCATAAAACGACAAGTGCCGGGTGGGCTAATGCCTTAAAAAAAAATGTTACACCAATCTATTCTGAGGTGCTGAAGGAAAATTGTCCATTAATAATATAAATTTATTTACGATAATATTCACACGCTGACGAGTTGTCAGTAGTGGTGCATGGAAGCAACAGGTCGACCGACGTCAGAGGAGTTCCAGTTCCCCCGAACAGCATACTCAAGGGATGGGGTTAGACTGAAGTCGCCCCTGAACTGGGATCCGGTTAACTCT
>CAUDMG010000541.1:0-197500 GCA_958450375.1 Homarus gammarus | reverse complement strand
ATGATGCCAAGGGGACCTGACCACTTGTTGTTGCTCTTTGTAGGACCATCAAGTTCCTGGATGAGATGACGAAGAGGTAGCTCGCCTGTATGTAAATCACATACAATCCAAACAAGTCTTCTTCCTAGTTTTTTCTCTAAATGCGTCATTACACCCCCCTGCCATCCGGTGTTCACTGCAGTTGAATCTCCACCAACAGCCTGCAGTGAACTGCCAAGTCCTCTCTCCTGAACCCAACATAAAATATGATCAGCAATGACCTCTGCATGTTTCTTCCCTTCTACTTCAGTTTCGGGAGCAAAGTGAAACAAAAACCGACCACCAGGCTCAGAACAGACAGAGTAGTGTTCTTCTTTGATGAGACCTGGAAACTTTCTGTTCACTCCCTCTACTTCTAGCAAAACTTTTGTGTCATCTATTCTTCCATCAAACAAAAGACAGGAGAGCCCTCCCTCGCTTAAATCTTTTTCATGCTGATCAGATATTTCCTTCATTATTTTTTCTTGTGCTCTTCTAATTTTATTATGATCTATCACCAAAGATACATCCTCTCGGCTGATGAGGCCTGCATTTATCCAAGCGGCAGTTGCAATTTCTGCAGCATCACGAAGTCCAGCATGGTGGCGAATACTAGCTAAAGCAATGTTTGAAATATTTCTTGTGTTGTATTTCATTTTCTTTGGTAAAGGTTCAGATGGCTCTTTGGAACTATCATCTGATGTTGCTTCCTGTTCATCAGAAGAACTATCAAAGAAGTGATAAACATCTTGACACAGCTCTTCCTCTCTTTGGATGGCTTCTTCACTCTTCATTTTCTTCTTTTGTTCCCTCTCTCGGATTTGTTCTCTCTTCTTGGCATTAGCAATCTGCTTCTTTGTTTCTGAATAATCTATTGAACCCATTTGCATACTTCCTTGGCCTTCTGCCTTTGTCCTCTGTGCCTTTATAAATTCAAGCTCTAAAACAGGGATCTTCTTTTCACGAGGACAACCACAATCAATGTGGGAATTATTTTCTCTCTTACCTGAGTGAGAACAGTTGGATTCAGAACATAATTGTATGGAGCACTTGCAGGTCAAAATGTCAAACAGAGTATCAAGTGTGTGCAGAAATTCATTTTTCCTGGCCAAGTTTCCTTTACCAAGTGATGTTTCAACTGCTTTGTGCCATAATTTCGTTAGTTTTAGCTCAATAGTTCGACACTGATTAATCACAGGTGGTTTGAATAGTGCATTAGCTTTTGTCCATTGATGCAGAAGAGGGACTATCATGTCATTTATGAGTTCTTTATCTGTATAGTTCCTTCTGTCCTTTGTATTCTTTTCTCGAAGGAGTAACCCTAATCTTAGCATGTCTCTCACTGTTGGAAGTTCTGATACAGGAAGCTCCTTCCCTTTACCAACTAGCAGGCTCAAGTGGGTTGACAACTGACTTCTTGTCTTCAATTTTGACATCTTCACACTATCTGACAAATAGAAAAATATTTCAATGTTTCATAATTCAATTGTTGTTTCAAAAAATATCAATTTGTTTATCAAAAATGCTGTAACAGAAATAACATAATAATTTCTTAGAACATAATGTTTTATACAATGATATAAGTAACTGCGACAATCAATATGCCCTACTTACAATAATTAAAATGTAGAATTCGTCTGGTAGAGTAGGTGCAAGTGCAATGAGAGCAAACCACCGTCTATGATATCTAGAAGGAGAGTGAGCCGGGCGCCTTATCCTCACGCTTGGTACAAGTCAAAACAAGAATTAAACTGTCCCACACGGAGAGCCTGTTCATGTTCATGTTCTGACATGCATATTGTACACAAGCTATAGAACCATAAAATACTCGATAATCCATATGCTTACATGAGATTAGTTAATATCAAGTGAATAATTCTAATCAAGTCTCATTAATTTGTTGAAATACTGATATTTGAAACTTTAAGGTATAATTGATGTAGGTGAGGGTTATTTCAATTCATTTTTGTTTGCTAATCTCAAGTTTAGACATAAAGAGGCACAATATTTTGACTACCAAATTTGATTTTTAACATGTTGACAAAATTGACACACCCTAATATAATATATATATATATATATATATATATATAATATATATATATATATATATATATATAATATATATATATATATATATATATAAAACAAAGAAGTTTCTCTGTGTGTTTGTGTCAACACGAGAATCTCGGAAACTACTTTACCGATCTGTAGTGATGATGCATGGTGTTATATGTAGTGATGATGGATGGTGTTATATGTAGTGATGATGGATGGTTTTATAAGTAGTGATGATGGATCGTGTTATATGTAGTGATGATGAATGATGTTATATGTAGTGATGATGGATGATGTTATATGTAGTGATGATGGGTGGTGTTATATGTAGTGATCATGGATGGTGTTATAGGTAGTGTGATGGCTGATGTTATATGTAGTGATGATGGGTGGTGTTATATGTAGTGATGATTAAACAATAAAATACTAACAGTTTAATGCTAAAATAATATACTTTGCTCTACCGTTGTAGTGAAAAACATGGTGGAACTTACATACACCGTTAATGAACTATTGATGGAAGAAAAAGTTTTGGGGACTGAATAGTGAGACAATGTGGAGCCTCCCGGAGGGTGGCGTCTTTCCGTGGCCTAGCGGATGAGCCGCCAGGAGGGCGGCGATTATGCGAGTAAATAAATAAAATAAAGAAAGCGAACGGGGGGATCCCCCCTCCCTATGTTTCGGCTCACCAGCTCATCAGGACCTCAAGATGCACACCACGACAAGACGGTTCCCACTAAGGGGGAGGGGGGAGGGGGTGTGAAGGAGTGTTGCTGTATGTGTAAGGGAATGATGGTGTGTGTGTGTGTGTAAAGAGTGTTGCTGTACATAAGACCATAAGAACATAAGGAGTCTGCAATAGGCCGGTTGGCCTGTGCATGGCAGCTCCTGTCGAGAGTTACTACCACTTTCTATCATCCATGAATCTATCTAGCCTCCTTTTGAAACTTTCCAGAGTTCCCGCACTTACTACAAAGTTGCTAAGCTGGTTCCACTCGTCCACCACCCTATTTGTGAACCAGTTTCTTCCTATCTCCCTCCTAAACCTAAACTTATCCAACTTGAATCCGTTGCTCTGAGTCCTATCCTGCTCGGATATTATAAGAACTTTATCTATATCCCCTTTATTGATTCCTTTCACCCACTTAAATATTTCTATCATATCTCCCCGCATTCTTCGTCTTTCTAGGGAGTGCAAGTTAAGTTTCTTTAACCTATCCTGATATGGAAGGTTTCTAAGTCCCGGAATCATTTTTGTCATTCTTCGCTTCACCGACTCTAGTGAATTTATATCCATTCTATAATAGGGGCACCAGAACTGAACCGCATAATCGAGGTGCGGCCTGACTAGCGCAAGATATAGATGCAATAAGACCTCTGCACTCTTGTTACTTACACTTCTAGATATAAAACCCAATACTCTGTTTGCCTTATTTCGAACATTAACGCACTGTTTTCTAGGTCGTAGGTCCGGGCTGTAGGAAGGAGGGAGCGTTGGTGTGAAAGGGAGCGTTGCTGAGGTAGTGTTGACGTGTGAGGGAACGTCGGTGTGTGAGGGAGTGTTGGTGTGAGAGAGAGTTTTGGTGTATGTGATGGAGTGTTGGTGTGTGTGAGAGTGTTGGTGTGTGAGGGAGTGTTGTGTTGGTGCGCCACAGAGTGTTGGTGTGCCAGGGAGTGTTGGTGTGTGAGGGAGTGTTGGTGTGAAAGGGAGTGTTGGTGTGTATGAGTGTTGGTGTGAGAAGGAGTGTTGGTGTGAGAGGGAGTGTTGGTGTGAGAGGGAGTGTTGGTGTGAGGGACAGTGTTGGAGTGTTGGTTTGTGAACGAACGTTCGTGTGGGAGGGAGTGTTGGTGTATGAGAGATTGTTGGTGTGTGAGGGTGTGTTGGTGAGTGAGGGAGTGTTGGTGTGCAAGGTGAGTGTTGGTGTGCAAGGGAGTGTTCGTGTACAAGGGAGTGCTGGTGTGTGAAGGAATGTTGGTTTGTGATAGGGTGTGTTGGTGTGTGAGGGATTGTTATGTGTGAAGGAGTGTTGGTGTATGTGTGTGATGGAGTGTTGGTGTGTGAAGGAATGTTGGTGTTTGATGGAGTGTTGGAATGTGATGCAGTGTTGGTGTGTAAGGGAGTGTTGGTGTGGGAAGGAATGTTGGTTTGTGATGGAGTGTTGGTATGTGAGGGAGTGTTGGTGTGTGAGAGAATGTTGATGTGTGATGGAGTGTTGATGTGTGACGGAGTGTTGGTGTGTGAAGGAGTGTTGGTGTGTGAGGGAGTGTTGGTGTGTGAGAGAATGTTGATGTGTGATAAGAGTGTTGATGTGTGATGGAGTGTTGGTGTGTGGGGGAATGTTGGTGTGTGAGCGAGTGTTGATGTGTGAGGGAATGTTGGTGATTGATGAAGTGTTGGTGTGTGAGAGAGTGCTGATGTGTGAAGGAGTAATGGTGTGTGGGGGAGTGTTGGTGTGTGAAAGACTGTTGGTGTGTGGGGGAGTGTTGGAGTATGGGGGAGTGTTGATGTGTGAAGGAGTGTTGGTGTATGATGTAGTGTTGGTGTGTGTGAGAGAGTGCTGATGTGTGATGGAGTGTTGGTGTGTGAGGGAGTGTTGATGTGTGAAGGAATGTTGGTGTGTTGGAGTGTGTGTGTGTGTGAACAAGTGTTGGTATATAGGTCTAAGGTAGTGTTGGTGTTTAAGGGAGTGTTGTTGTGTGATGGTGTGTTGGTGAGTGAAAGAGTGTTGGTGTGTGAAGGAATGTTGGTGTATGAGAGAGTGTTTGTGTTCAATTGAGTTTTGGTGTGCAAGGGAGTGTTGGTGTGTAAGGAAAGCTGATGTGTGAAGGAATGTTGGTGTGCAATAGAGTGTTGGTGTGTGAAAGAATGCTGGTGTTTACGAGTGTGTTGGTGTATGAGAGAGTGTTGGTGTGTGAGGGAATGTTAGTGTGTGATTGATTGTTGGTGTGTGAGGGAGTGTTGGTATATGTGTGTAAGGTTGTATATGTGTGTAAGGTTGTGTTGGTGTGACAGGGAGTGTTGATGTGTGAGGGAGGGATGGTGTGTGTTTGTGAGAGTGTTGGTTCTTGTGAGAGTGTAGGCGTTCCAGGGAGTCTTGGTGCGCCAGGGAGTGTTGGTGGGTGCTGGAGTGTTGGTGTGTGAGGGAGTGTTCGTGTGTGATGGAGTGTTGGTGTTTGAGAGAATGTTGAAGTGTGTGTGTGTGTGTGTGTGAAGGAGTTTTGTGTGTGTGTGTGTGTGTGTGTGTGTGTGTGTGTGTGTGATGGAGTGTTCGTGTGTGAAGAAATGTTGGTGTGTGAGAATGTTGGCTTGTGAGGGAGTGTTGGCGTATGAGAGAGTGTTGGTGTGAGAGGGAGCGAAGGTGTGTCTGGGAGTGTTGGTGAGTGAGGGAGTGTTAATGTGAGAGGGGTTGTTAGTGTATCAGGGAGTGTTCGTGTGCGAGCGAGTCTTGGTGTGCCAGGGAGTGTTGGTGTGTGAGGGAGTGTTGGTGTGCAAGGGAGTGTTGGTGTGTGAGGGCGTGTTGGTGTGTGAGGGAGCGTTGGTGTGCGAAGGAGTGTTGGTGTGTGAGGGAGTGTTGGTATGAGAGGGGTTGTTGGTGTGTCAGGGAGTGTTGGTGTGCGAGCGAGTCTTGGTGTGCCAGGGAGTGTTGGTGTGTGAGGGAGTGTTGGTGTGCAAGGGAGTGTTGGTGTGTGTGGGCGTGTTGGTGTGTGAGGGAGCGTTGGTGTGCGAAGGAGTGTTGGTGTGTGAGGGAGTGTTAGTGTGTGGAGAAATGTTGGTGTCTGAATCAGTGTTGGTGTATGAGAGAGTGTTGGTGTGTGAGGAAATGTTGGTGTGCAACGGATTGTTGGTTTGCAAGGGAGTGTTGTTGTGTGATGGAGTGTTGGTGTATGTGTGCGATGAAGTGTTCGTGTGTGAAGAAATGTTGGTGTGTGAGAATGTTGGCGTGTGAGTGAGTGTTAGCGTGTGAGGGAGTGTTGGTGTGTGAGGGATGTGTTGAAGTATGAGAAATTATTGGCGTGTGAAGGAGTGTTGGTATGTGAGTGCTTTTTTTTTTTTTTTTTTTTTTGGTTAAGGTGGGTGAAGGATGGAAGGCATGTTGGGGCTCAAGACACGCCAGACATGAGGGATAGAGAAGTCACAACATATAGTCGTGGGGGTAAAGGTTGGAAAAGAAGTTTAATGAGTTAAACAGAGGGGGACGACACCCCTTGTTTTACATATTACAGAGGTTGTTGGCTAACTAAGCTAACCTAGGATTTAGGATGAGGGTGCACATGCACAATGGTTACTTTGGTAGACAATGATTAGTATGATTTTACAATTACATGTTTATTAAAATCTTATACTGTATTACGTTATGGACTCACTACATTGTGACTTGTTAAATGTGAACTTATATCATCTAAGTATTAATCCAAGGTGGATCACTGTAGCCCACATAGATGGGTCGCGGGTTGGGTTGTTGTAATGCGAGCAGACTCCTTGGCCACCAGGCGTGGGGTCACCTTCCGTTGATGTCTTCCCCGCGTATGTGGTCTGGGCTGTTAGCTTGTCCCAAACCTTCTTCCCTAGGCGATGGAACCTGACGTTGAGGGCCTCTGTTTTATTTCTTAGGTGGATGGTTTCCACTGTCTCCTGGTAGGGTGGCGCTTGGCCACTGGCTGACCTCAAACATTTGTTTTGGAAGCTCTGTAGTTGTTGTAGTCTGGTCTTCCCGGGTGTGACGAGTGGTATATGTGGGTATTCCAACACAGACCTCACCAGCGCCTTGTACAGGTGGACTTGTATCTTCTCAGGAATCAGTTTAAAACGTTTTAATTTGGTTGCAGTGACTTTGGCTTTCTTTACTCTGTCCTTCACGTGGGGAATGATCCCCTTCCGAGAGATGATGAGGCCTAGCAACTTGCCTTGTTTAGCGTACTCAATGTCTTCGTCGTCGATCATCAATGGCGCCGGCTTGAATTTGGCTATGGGTATGACCTCGAATTTCGTTTTGTTTGTTTGTTTTATTTTCCATTTATTTTCATACTCCGAGATATCCTCTATTGCCCGAGCAGTGATTCGCGCCATCCTTGCCGTGGACCTTCCTGGGCAGGTAACGATCTGTGTTACATCGTCGGCATACATGACGTACTCGCTGCCGACGATTGGGGGTGGCAGGTCAGCCGGATAGAGTGTGTAAAGGGTTGGTGAGAGAAGAGCCCTGAGGCACGCCACTCGAGAATGAGAATTCTTCTCCACAATGTTCTTGCATCTTGATTTTGGCTCTGCGGTCCGTAATGAAGTTGCACAGCAGGCGCATCACGTGTTTGGGTAGCCCCAGTTGTATGATCTTATACTGCAGCCCCGCGTGCCAAACTTTGTCAAACGCCTTGCTGACGTCCTCGGTACTACGTTGCACTACAGGTGGCCAGTCATGGCGTTGGATATCTGCTCGTAGGCCTGGCGGAAGCCGAACTGGAGGGGATTATGCACGTCTTCGTCCTCCAGATACATCCTCAACCGCTTGTTTACTATTTTTTCGAAGATTTTGCAGGTACCTCTTGGAGCGATATTGGTCGAAAGTTTTCGACTTTGTTTGGAGGTTTCCCTGCTTTTGGTATGAGGCGGATAACGGCGATTTTGAACATCTTAGGGAAGTATCCAGAGGCGAGGGAGGCATTACATATATGAGCAAGCCTCTCTATCATGTTGTCGAGGAGTTTGGCCGGGATCTTCTTGTTAATATGGCTTTGCCCAGGTGATTTGTTTTTAAACCCTTTTTTGACGACTGACACATCTGCAGGAACTATGCGCTCCGTCAGGTAGCTTTCGTCCACTAGTCTAGTGAAGTCAGTCCGTGTGAGCGGCTGGAGCAGGTGCTGGTGATCCTGCAACTGACCTAAAATGTCCTCCTCAAACTCCCTGTCGAAGTCCTCGTTCTCCTGTTCACTAATGGTAAAGATCTTTCGCAAATATCGCCGATGTAATTGTTCTTGGTTTTCCTCCTCGAATATTTTCACGTTGTTTTGGTCGAGCAGGTAAGGGACCGTGCTAGAGGTGCAACACATCAGTCGCTTGATCCCTTTCCAGAAGGCAGCAGAATCGCGGTAATTGTTGGCTGCCTGCCACACCAAGGCGGCTCACTTTTATTTATGTAGACGTTTGCTCTCGTACTGGATGTCCGTCTGTAGCTCTCGGTACCGATCTCTCAGCTCTTGCGTCCACCCGCGGATACTGGCTAGCTGTCTCACGTGATCGTACTGGACACTGAACTGCCTCAGCTGGTGACTAGTGAGAGGGTGGGGAATGGGCCTGTGGGTGATGGTCGGGATGTTGTTGTCCATCTCCGTCTTCACATCCGTGTACCATTGTTCGACCGCGTTGTCGATGTCATTGGGGCTGGCTTCTTCCAGGTTCTTCCCCTGTTTGAGACTGAGAGACTCCTTGAAGGAGTCCCAGTCTGCCTGTTTGAGGTTTGACCTGATGTTGGCGAGGATCATAATGGGATTGGATGAGAGCGTCACGACGACTGGCAGGTGGTCGCTGGTACTGATGGGTCCTGTGGTAACGTGCCTGTTCAGAGCGGCCTCGTTGTTAGAGAGGATTATGTCGGGTGTTGTGGCACTGGCACGTCTGATCAATCTCGGGAAATCTGGCCCGAGGTGTTGCAGTTTTCCCCTTCTGATGTTGTCATACAGCGCCACACCGACGTTGTTCTCATTACCGTGTCCGTGTATGGCGTGGCGCGCATTTAAGTCCCCTATTATGTATATTGGTTTTCTGTGGCGTAGCAACTGGTTGAGGTCTTGTTCGGGTAAGTAAGGACGTCTAGGAGGTAGGTACATTGTGCATATGATAACAGGTCACCAAGTTGTCTCCATCTGCACTCCTAGAACTGAATCCTCGAAGTCTAGCAACACTCTATGACTCAGCCGTGACCTGGTGGCCACAGCGACACCATCGTTCAGCTCACCCGTCATGTTTCTCTGGTATACAGTGTAGCCAAAAATTTTCAGATTACTTTCGTCTTTTATGCTAGTACTGTTCAACAGAATAATGTCTGGGTCTAATTGATAGTATAAGTTAGACAGTTCGATGCGTCTATTAAGAGACCATTGTAGGACATTGTGTTGGACAATTTTCATCCTGCTAACGACTGCCATTTCGGAGACTGTAGCTTGGGGCGTCGCTTGAAGTGTTTGCTCGGCTTCTGCCATTTCTAGGGGGCCGGAACTTCTTAGCAGAATCTTCGGACATCTGCTTGTCAGTAAATGAAGAGCCCTCGAACTTCTCGTCATTCGTGTACAGGAAGGTGTTCAGGTCCTGGGTCTGCGTGTCGAGGTAATCTACTGACGCTGCAGCTCGAGGGTCTTGTTCCTCTGTGGAGTAAGTCGCCATCGCCTGGTCGCAACCAGTGACTTTGGTTGCAGTCCGATGGTCACTGTCGTCGCTGGGAGTACATGTCTTGGGGTCACGGAGATTTACGGTGTCGTTGGAGCTGTGATCCCAGGGGGACTGACTGGCCACGTCGGGGCTACAGTTATACTGACTTTTGCCTAAGTCAGGGAGGACATGGTCCATTTCTGGCGTGGGTTGAGGTCGTCGATAAGTCGTTGAGTGGGTTACTGCCTTCAGGATTTCCTTCGAAGGGACTTTGTCGCTTATTTCAACAGGTGCAATGTTGTTCCTTGTTAGTGTCTCATTGAGGTGTTTCGAGAATGAACCTGGATGAACCATGTTCATGTGATGGGCATGCAGGTAAGACAAGTATATAGTGGTGGCTTTGGACTCCAGCTGTGGAAAGGAGACGCTCCTGATGCTTTCCGCCACTGCGTCCCTCATGGCGCCCAACTCAGTATCTGCCTGTTTTATTGAGTCCTTGATTGTTCTTATCTCTGATTGCAGGACTTCCATGGTCTCGCTGACATTGTTCAGTTTTTGTGAGTCTGCTTGAGTTTCTTTCAGAGCATCTTTTAGGGTTTGACTGTAAGCCATGATCGTCGACTGAGTGGTCTTTTGTATGGTGTTAGAAATTTCCCTGGTTTCTTTTTGCTTGGTTATTTTGGTTAGCTTCTTCTCTGTTTCTTGAGTTACCTGTTTCCTGACCAAGCAGGTGGCAGAGAAGGTCTTGCAGCCACCCTCGCAGACGACACACTTTTTGATGGTGCTACAGCAGTCTTTGTAAAAGTGCTGATCAAATGAACACTCAGAGCATATGATCCCTTGCAGGGGACAGTTCTTGGTCATGTGGTCATTGAATTTATAGCACTTCATACATTGTTGGATGGACGTATACTTTTCATATTCTATTTGGTGTGATGAGATGGAAGTGCCATATGCATAGAGCCCCTTTCCTTTATTCCTTTTCCATCCGTTGTGTCTGCAAAGCGAACCTTGATTATGTTGTGGGTATACATAGGATACACCTCCACAACCTTGACATTGTTTTGCCTTTCTATTTCATCTCTTATTTCTTCTGCGTTATTTTCCACTATATCTTTGTCCAACTTCTTACATTCAAGGATGAGCTTGGCGCCGTATTCCCGTGGTACAATGACCTCATAGCCGATAGTTTTCATTTTGTCTATTACACTAGACTTAATTAGTTTATCAGCATCTTCATCTGTCTCTGTGAGGATGATGCAACCATCTCTCAGATCCACAAGTCTATTTATCCTTACCCTTAGGTCGCTTAATAGCCTTTTTAGCCCCATCCGAGACCCCTGGGTCGGGTGTTCCCGAGATCTTCACTCTTACTTTGGCCATGGTCAGTAACATACATGAAAATCCTACCTAATCTGTCCACCTCAGCTAAGCCCCATGGATGCCGCTCCTTCTGTCCGCTTGTTGGGCGAGAAAAGACGGGTTTAGGGGTAGGGTGAACAAACACTCCCCTGACGGGGGCTAGCCAAGCCCTAACACCTAACAGTGACAGATTATGAATCACTGCTGAATCCCTAACAGAAAATGTTGCCACCCTTACTGCTTTGACTCAGCAGCCCTCTGAGGGCCCCCCTTGTGGCTCTGCCCGCAGGGTTCGCGTTGTTACCAAACAGCAGGGACCTAGACGAAAGGATAGGATAGAGAAGAGGCGCAGTGTACAAGAATGGTAATATCCCTGTACAACTACAAGATAAAGCAGCCAGAACGAAACCAACGTGAAAACGAAGGCTGACAGTCGTAACGGTCAACAATTTGAACATGAGTTAGGAACGATGCGCAGCACGTCCGCTCGTTGTGAAGGTTGGGTGCACTCTGTGTGAGAGTGTTGGTGTGTGAGTAACTGATGGTGTGTGTGAGAGTATTGGTGTGTGAGGGAGTGTTAGTGTGGGAGGAACTGTAGGTGTGTTAGGGAGTGCTGGTGTGTAAGGGAGTGCTGGTGTGTGAGGGAGTGTTGGTGTGTAACGAAGTGTTGGTGTGTGAGGAACTGGAGGTGTGTTAGGGATTGAAGGTGTGTAACGGAGTGTTGGTGTGTGAGGAACTGTAGTTGTGTTAGGGAGTGAAGGTGTGTAACGGAGTGTTGGTGTGTGAGGAACTGTAGGTGTGTTAGGGAGTGTTGGTGTGTTAGGGAGTGTAGGCGTGTTAGGGAGTGTTAGTGTGCGAGGAACTGTAGGTGTGTTAGGGAGTGTAGGCGTGTTAGGGAGTGTTGATGTGCGAGGAACTGTAGGTGTGTTAGGGAGTGTCGGTGTGTTAGGGAGTGTTGGTGTGTGAGGAACTGTAGGTGTGTTAAGGAGTGTTGGTGTGTTAGGGAGTGTAGGTGTGTTAGGGAGTTTAGGTGTGTAATGAGGTGTTGGTGTGTGAGTAACTGTAGGTGCGTTCGGGAGTGTAAGTGAGTATCGGAGTGTTGGTGTGTGAGGAACTGTAGGTGTGTTAGGGAGTTTATGTGTGTGAGGAACTGTTGGTGTGTTAGGGATTGGAGGTGAATATCGGAGTGTTGGTGTGTGAGCGAATGTTGGTGTTTGAGAGAGTTCTCTGCCTCACCGTATACTAAGTTTTGCCACACCGTGTACTAAGCTCTGCTGCACCGTACACTTAGCTTTGCCATACCGTGCACTAAGCTCTGCCGCACCGTATACTAAACTCCGCCACACCGTGTACT
This sequence comes from Homarus gammarus, assembly GCA_958450375.1. NCBI lineage: Eukaryota > Metazoa > Arthropoda > Malacostraca > Decapoda > Nephropidae > Homarus > Homarus gammarus. The sequence continues at coordinate 185,345 of CAUDMG010000541.1, read as the reverse complement.
CAGATCTGCTGCACCGTACACTAAGCTTTGCCATACCGTGTACTAAGCTCTGCCGCACCGTATACTAAGCTCTGCCACACCTTGTACTAAGCTTTTCCGCGCCGTATGCGAAGCTCTGCCACACCGTGTACTAAGTTCTGCCGCACCGTATACTAAGCTCTGCCACACCGTGTACTTAGCTCTGCCACATTGTGTACTAAGCTCTACAACACAGTGTACTAAGTTCTTCTACATCGTATACTAAGCTGTTCCACCCGTGTACCAGGCTCTGCCACGCCGTATACGAAGCCTTGCCACACCGTTTACTAAGCTCTACTACACCGTGTAAGAAGCTCTGTTCCACCGTGTTATGTATCTGATAATAACAAATGGATCACCCCGCTATTACGACAGTCAACACATGGTTAGAGGCGTCACCTTGTGTACACCTGCCGTAAGTTTGGCCTATAAATAATGCGGCTATTTTTTTTTATAGTCAATGTTACGTCGAATTAGAATAAATCTAGATAAATAGAGTATTGATATAGAAATTAATAAAATTTTAACTTTGTTACGTCAAATTATAAAGAAAAAAAGTCGAGAAATATCCAAATAAAATCCCAAAATTTAAGTTGGAAATATGTTGATTATGCACAAACTTTAAAGGGACCCTGATGATACGCCGGGCTGAAGGGTGTACAGTATAGTACCGTGAACCAGAACCTCCACTTTATCTTAAGTTTTACAATTCCAATATGCCCTTTGTCCTCTCAAGTAGTACATAGGGCGGGATAGTGCACTGACATGTCAGATGGGCCCCGGTCCTAATAGGCCCCAACCTAAATGGATCATTTGAAAATTGTCCGCCCCGCTTATTTCAACTGGTGATAAAACTTCTAGCGCTACCCGGGGAGTTAGGTTAGGTTAGGTTAGGTTAGGTTAGGTTTAGGTTAGGTAAAATTTGAATAGATTAGATTATGCTTGATTATTTTAGACCTGCTTATATTAAATTAGGTTACATTAGAGTAGATTAGTTAGATCAGGTAGGTTTGGTTAGGTTAGGTTAGGTTAGATTAGATCAGTTTAAATTATGTTAGGTTAGGTTAGATCAGCATTAAGTTAAAGTAAGTTGGAATTACTAAACTTCAGGTGATCCGGAGACGGCGAAGGAATCTGGGAAAAAGTGACAGTGATTTATAATATAAACTAGTGTTGTAGTAGACCAGAACAGGAGGGGAGTTAACCTGTGAAACTTGTATGTAATGAAGAAAAGTTGAAGAGGACCCATTGTCAAAAGTCTTGTGTGTACGTCTGATGATGAGGAAACAACGAAAATTGACAGAGAAACAGTTTATTTAACCATTGTGTTACAGAGATCACCTGAAGATGAAACGCCGTGGCTTATTTCACTTTAATATTCACTATTCTAATGCTAACCAATCCTAACTTAAATTAAACTAACTTAATCTACTCTAATTAAAACCGAGCCTCACCTAACCTAACCTAACCTAACTCCCCCAGGGTGTCAAAACCTCAGCGAAAATCAACAAGGGTGTTTAATCTTCAGGTGGCCCTACCCCAGACTCAAATTCTACTTCACCATTGATATTGACAAGGCTGAACCTATTGAGAGCTGCAGCCATCTTGAGAAGGACTTAGTAGATATATCCACCTCAATATGAAAATTACTGATAAATTAATAATAATATATACCTAAAAATGTTTTCGAGAGCTCTAGGTGTGGCTGGTCAGGTCATATCAATTAAGGCGAGGTCAAATCACTACGGCGGACGAGTAGTTAATCAAGTCACTACTAAGGTCAGGACTAGTACAGAATCCGTTCTATGTTGACCTGATATATAAGTGAATGGTGATGGATGGAATGGGTGGATGGGTAATGTTGGAATGGGATGGATGTGGGTGGATAGATGGATAGTGACTGATAGTGGTGGATATGAAATAAGGGGATGGATAGATAGATAGTGAATAATGGGGATACATAAGGATTGTTGGAATTTAACCCCCCAAAGAGACGTATGAGTTGGATAATGAGGAAGCGTTTTTAAACATACCAGTGCAGGGAGACGGTTGGCCTGATGGTTAGAGGCTCACCATAAACCTTAACCAAACGTTGCCATGAAGATTAAGGGCAGGCTTTATGGCGCACCAGTACAATTAAGTTAACCATTGGAGTTGTGGGGCCCAGTCTTAATGGTGCTCAGTCCTGTTAGTGTTCCAATCCTATGGGGTCCCAGTCCTGTTGGGGCCAAATCCTATAGCTTCTAAGTCTTAACGTTTTAAGGTTAGGTTAGGTTATATCCTGCTGGAGGTAAAGATCCACACCACGTGAAACCACATGAAAAAACACAGCAGATCACCACAGCCTCACATCACACATCAGTCGTCCTCACCTTACAACATCGTTCCTGAGAGAGAGAGAGAGAGAGAGAGAGAGAGAGAGAGAGACTCTTGAAGGCTTGTGAATCACAGCAAATCATCCCACTAATGTTGTTTTATTGAGATCTATTCGCTAGTTTAATATCCTTTGGTAATTAACTTTGACGATGTAGCTCATAAAATGAAACTCTTTAGACGAAAAAATAATATTCGGTCTCCAGAAATAACGATTTGACAGTACTAACTTTTTTCTTTTTCTTCTAAAAGTAAAGGCAAATTTTGATTCATATTTAGAAAGGAGGTTATGATGATTTTGTATGGGCTGTTCTTGGTCGAGTCGATTTAGCTGAACAAAACAGATACAGAGAAATCCAATTGTGGGAAAAATTTAGAGGTAGTAGATAAGCAGGAACCTAAAACCAAGTCAGCAAAGCATTTAAGATCGAAACTAGATTAATAAAGTATGAGGATTTAATCTAGTAGTGTTAGCGAAAGAGCAAGCGAGTTTATGCTTTCACAAGATCTCGAACACGTGAGACCACACTTGGGGTCACGCTTGGTCACCTTACTGTAGAATAGATATCGACTCCCTGGAAAACATATATATATATATATATATATATATATATATATATATATATATATATATATATATATATATGAAACTTTTTATTAATGAATGACCCTTTAAGAGGAAGAAAACATTACCACATATAGTTATGACGTGCTTCTGTAGGCGATGGATAACAAAATAGATAAAGAAAAAGTAATAATATATCATTAGTGAAAGAGCGAATGTACAAAGAGAGAAAACTATGTCAAACGAGGTAGCGACAGAGTAAAGAGAACAGGTGAGCCAAGATTAGTAAGAGGGTGTAGGAGGAAGAAAAGAAAATGTAAAGTGGTATAAATGATCATATTAAGGGGATTGTACTTAGTGGACAGGAAACACTGAGATAAGTTGGACTTGGGAAGTGAGTGACAGAGCTTAAGGCGTCATAATATTGATGTTATGGTGATAAAGTGCCTAAGCGTATCGTCTGGCGACAATGAAAGTTTATAAATATATCCATAGTTTTTTCTCTGATCAAGGACACGGATATGTGTATCATTTTAATCAATGACACCTAACCTAACCTAATCTACCAAACCTCATCAAACCTAACCTAACTTAACCTAACCCCAAATAAACTAATCTACTCTCCCTTCTCCCACTCTAAGGTCAGGTAACTCAGCCTATACTTACCTTTACCTCACTTACCCTAACTTAGCCTAGCCTAAGCTAAGAAACTAACCTTAGTCCTGTTCATCTTGCCTAACATGACCTAATCTACCCGAACTTAACCTAACCAAATTCTTTTTTCCATAATGGCGTGGAAGTAATCCATAGAGTTGCTACTTTTCTATATTTTCTCATTAAAATTCTTCTGTTTCCTTGCTAAACATCTTGATAAACACTGATGATGAGTCCAATGGTTGCCCCTGTGTCTTGGAGATCACAAACACCCATTCGAAGATAGTTTTAAATTTTACAATATAATTTGTCATTTGCTTATGAATAAAAAATATTCATATCCCATATTATTGGATGAAAATCCTTGAAAATATAATGTTACAGTTTTTCATTCTTTTCTATGTATATTGTATACCTGCCCTGTCTGTGTACAATGTATATTTGCGCTGTATATGTATACATTCGGGACCAATGTCAACTTTTACAGAGTAACTATAAGATCGACTCTATAACTATATATACACTGCCATGAATATAAATATAATAAATACCCTACCATATAAGGCGCCTATGATATAATCCTTACTAACTACTACACAAACTCCATAAGTATTAATGTTGTTATGGATTCATAAAATATATATCAGTCCTCATAATTATAAGGGAGGTAGTTAGTATAAACATTACAAACTAGTATTAATATTCATCGACTCGTTAAGCCTGTAGATAGAGATACCAATCACCTCAGGTTTTGTCAATGAATAGATTATCTGATTCTATTTCAGTTGGTTGATTGGCTCTCATCCCCGGGGAAATTACCTCTGTACTGTAAAGCAAAGAACCATCCATATATATACAGCATATATATATGAAACAGTTAATGAAATATGAATGTAATTGGACACCTAAAATCACATCACATAAAGCATTTGAGAGACAATTAAGTGAGATTCTGGAATGAGGAAAACGTTTTTGTGAATTTTTAAAAGGCTTTAGTAGTGCGCGCGCGCGCGCGTGTGTGTGTGTGCGTGTGTGTGTGTGTGTGTGTGTGTGTGCACAGGGTGGTGTAATGCGTCTAGTGTAGCAACATTATGTTAGTATTAAGGTGCAAGCACTGCTTGCTCCCTCTCGTGGGCACAGGCAAGACCAGCAGGGGATCTCGGAGCACCAGCGGGCCCCAAAGGGACGGTGCATAGGCCCACTGGCATGTGGACACGTCCTGCCGCCTACCAACTACTGCCCCGCTGCTTGCAGATTACCCTTGGTCGGTATACAGTTACGGGAGTAAATCCCGCACGAAAAAATTGCTGTGGAGCCCCGCATCAGGCAGACATGATTACAAAGTTCCAACAATACCCCAAGGGCGGTATAGGCGGAAGAGGTGACCCACATGGGAACACAACGACTACACCGACTGATGAAGGCAATACATGATGGACAGGCTACTAAGGTGAAATCCAACAAACTGGGCTATCGGCAGTCCATTGTGAAGGTTCCAAGTGTTCCCTGAGGAAGGCAGTGATGGGTAGGGAAACACGGGGTAACACTGAAGTCCATTTATTAACGGATAGGAGAAATACAAGTAGTGACTAGCTTGTGCCATGCACGGCCCACAGAGTCAGACTGAGACTGCCTTGCCATATGGCAGCCTCGGGGCAATGTTGCCACATAACACGTGCAGTGTTGCCACGTAATTATATACATAGATGCTACTCGGCACAGTAGCTTATATACAAGCTTGCTACTCGGCACAGTAGCTTAGGTACATAACCTACATCTCCCTCCCCCCCTCATGCTCATAGTCTTTGTCTTGAGCGGACTTCTTAGTCCTAAGTCGCTTCGAGCGTCGAGGTGCACTGTGGGACGGATCCTCTTGAGGTGTACGGGACTCGTCTTCGGTCAGGGAGCCAGCAGGAGGGGGTGGGACTGGCCGGAGGAAGCGGCGGTTCCTCCACCAGACGCGGCCGCTCGGCATCCTGACCTTGTAGTCTCGCGACTGGCCGATGCCCATCACTATGCCCACCTTGTCCCAACGTGTCGTCGTCGGGTCCTAGACGCGGAAAAGGGCGCCAATCTCCAGCGGCTGAAGAGGGCGGGCACGGTCGTCATACCGAGCCTTGGCGTCCTGGGAACGTGTAGCGGCGCGGCGGTCTCAGCTCTCAGCTCTGGTCTGCCACTCCTTCGCGAAGGCCTTGGCGTGTGCAGGAACGCAAGAGCGGAGAGGGTGACCATACAGGATCTGGGCAGGGGAGCGTCCTGTGTGGGTGGGAGTATTACGTAACTCCAGGAGTCCTTTGTCAAACGCCTCATTGTCTATGTTGCCTGAAGGGGCCACCTTGAGGATGAGGTGCGTGACTGTCTTGACCGCAGCCTCAGCGTGGCCGTTTGACTGTGGGTAGTGGGGTGTTGACACGATGTGGCAGACTCCACAACGCTCCAGGAATCCTGTGAGGTACTGGCTGGTGAACTGTGGCCCACCGTCCGTCTGCAGACGTACGGGGACGCCCAGGTCACGAAAGAGGTGCCGGAAGTGGCGAATGGTGGCCGCGGACGTCGTGTCCGAGCCACAGATTACCACCACAGGCCAGCCAGAGAGTCGGTCGGCGATAACTAGGAAATGTTTCCCAGCTGTGTTGAAGAAATCAGCCGACACGGACTCGAAGGGCCTGGTGGGTTCGTCGTCGCACAAGAGGGGCTCCTGCTGTTGAAGCAGCCGTGACTTGGGTGGAGGCTGGGCGGGAGTGGACGCAGGTTCTGGGCAGCTCTGTGCGGCAGCGCCAGGTGCGTCGCTCGTCGACTCACGCACCCTGCTGGCGGTGTACCGAGCGGCTAGGATCTACTCGGGAAAGTCTCTGGGCACCACGCCTAACTCCTTGCAGTGCTCCCACAACAACAAGGGTGTAGCGAGAGTAGGCTGCACGTCCATCCATCCGTGACACGACCTGTCGCCGTAGGTGATCTCCGCTTGAAAGGAGCCCACAGCGTCCGGCGTCTGGGAACCGTCCGCATTGTAGTACAGCAGCTGCGGCGGTGGTCCCAGGTCGCGTTTGGTGAGGTCCAGTTTCTGGAGGTGCTTTAGGCCTATCACCGTAGTATCAGCGCCGGTGTCCGGTATCACCTCGATGTGACCCGACACATCACCGTGTGTGACGGCGACGCGGATGGTAGGGGAATGGGTAGCCCTGGGGCTACCCTCCTGATGTGACTCAGCTGCTGCTTGGGGCTGTGTGGGCCATCTGTAGGGGGCTGCGTGCGAACTACCCCAAGGGAAGTGCGCTGCTTTCCTCCTCGTCTCATACTTTTGGGCTTGGGTTGGCGGCAGCACTTGTCGTAGTGTCCATAGCGACTGCAGGCCTGACACTTGTGGCCTCGTGCAGGGCACCTGTCTGTGTTAGACCAGTGGCCCTTACGGTCACATCCACGACACCGTGCGTAGGCGGCCGGGCATGTCTTGGGGGCATGCTGCTTTCCACAGCTGCCACAGGAAGCACTAGGCGGAGGCGTGGAAGAACGTGCGGCAGCCTTCACGTTGTTGGCCGCCTTCTTACCCTTCTTGTACTGTGAGATAGCTCTCACAGCAGGTGGGGCCCGTAAGGCAGAGGTGGCGGACTTGGTGGCCTCGTATGACCGACATTCAGTCACTACCACCTGGAGTGTGGAGGAAGCGTCCAGGGGGATGAGTCGCTGCACCAACTCTTCTTGCCTGACCACCAGGATACTAAAAGCAGTCCTAGACTCTGTTATATTTCACGCAAAGCCTGTTCAACGAGCTTATGGCGCCGTGAACTTCTAATGGGGACTACCCGTATCACGTAGGTGGTCAGAGTAACGTTTTACCAAATCCTGGTGGTCCAGCGGTTACCGTTCCCCGGTCATAGTCATGGGCTCATGGGCCGTGGGTTCGAATCCTGGTGGGTTGAGGTGTTGATTGTATGTAGAAGTCCGAGTGTTTATTGGGCTAATGAAATATATATGGATCCTCGTGTTTCGAAGCCGGATTTGGTAAAACGTTACTCTGACCACCTACGTGATATGGGTAATCCCCATTAGAGGTTCACGGCGCCACAAGCTCGTTGAACAGGCTTTGTGTGAAATATAACAGAGTCTAGGACTGCTTTTTGCATCCTGGTGGTCCAGCGGTTAGCGTTCCCCGGTCACGGTCATGGGCTCGTGGGCCGTGGGTTCAAATCCTGGCAGGTTGAGGTGTTGATTATATATATATATATATATATTATATATATATATATATATATATATATATATATATATATATATATATGTAATATTCAGAAATTTCAGAGTAATTTCGAATGCCCCGCCATTGGCAACACTGAGCGTTCAAGGTCATGGGAGGGGAGAGAGCGCTTCCTGCTCATAGCGAGAGATGGTGGAACTAGGCCTATATGATATTAAATGTAATTTACCGAATTAATGATGATGCGATTCATGAAGTTAAGGGACTATTATTGAATTTGAAATTATTATAGATCGTTTAGCAGTCTGAATAATGTTACGGGTGTCCCAAGGAGTTATTAGTTAGGCGGAAAATATGTCACGTAGACCTAAGCTAACGCCTTGAGAGGACGCGACGCTGCCTCTCCCCCAGTCCCGGAGAGCATTCACAGAGACAAGATGTCTCTGCGCGTCTGTCACAGAAATAGGCACGTGGCCTAGTCACCTGTGCTGCGCGATGGCAGTATAACAAGTAAGTCTCATTCAATCTCAGACAGGGTTTAGATAGGGCAGTGGTAAAGTTAACTAGAGCTAACAGTGAGTTCATTTCAGGGTTTCCGTCAGAACCCACTTGACTGGAGTTGACCGGAGTTTGACTGCGAGAGATTGACTGCCGTTTGAGACTGCCGTTGATAATTGAGGGTGGCGATTGTCGCCATTGGACTGATCAGAGTAGGCCTGTCACTGTTTAGCGGGGTACCAAAGGATCTCTTGAGGGAATCTAGCCGTCTGGGTGCCCAGCTGACGTCGGCTCACAACACCACATGTCCCGAGCCGCTTAGTGAAACCCTCTTGCTAACGGGAAGCTAAAGCTTCTCTCAACTGCACAAGGTCTGATTGGCTCACTCCCTTCCTGCCCATGGACGCACTGGGGGTACACTGAGGCTATCTGAGTGAATTAATGGTCACACACTGAGACCATGAATCTAGGACTCTAGGAGCTACCTAGAGGAACATTTTATCTCCCTTATTACGGGTGTAGTTAATACCATTCTCAGTTACTGATATTATCTTGACGTGTGTAGTTTAATATTTCTTAAATATTTTTGATAGTAGTGTTTTTTGAATGTTTGTGTCATTAAGTGGAACCAGAGTGATACTGTGATTTGATTCTTTTAGTGCATCTAAATTTTCTCCATAATTCTGATATCAGGTATAACTTTTGTTCCCCAGAGTAGTGTTTAAGTTAGGTTAGGAAGAGTGCATCTGTTGGGGTGATATAATTTTGTTGAGTGCCCTTAAGGCCTATTCATTGTAGAGTAGTTAATTTCTTATTTTTTAATACCATTTCCTAAGTGACTGATATTATTGTGTGAAAGCCTTTAAGGCCTGTTTCATGTGTGCAAGCAACAGTTCTTAATACTTCAAATTTATTGTTGCCTGAGTTTCTAATAATTTCTATATCATGTATAACTTTTATTCCCCAGAGTAGTGTTTTAAGTTCAAGTTAAGAGGTGCGCATATTGGTGTACCATTATTTGATTGTGTTTGTAGTGTTGGAGGGAATATAAGTGTCTAAATTTTACAGTGTGTCTCATTCATCCCAGTCACAGACGCTATCCTTCCATGGGTCACGGACAATTTATTTTGTTTAGTAGATTTAAGTGTTCTTGTGCTGGTTCGGGATTTTTCGCAAAGGGGCGCTTCCACTGCCATTACCATCTATTAATTTTAAATAAACCCCAAGTCAAGTGAGAAATTAAAGTCCAGTAAATTCCGACCGGTTACATATATATATATATATATATATGGAGAGAGAGACTGACGACAGACAAAGAGGCTGACTGGGAGGGAGAGAGACAGACAAATAGAGAGACAGGCAGACCCTAGAGACAAACAGGATGAGAGAGAGCCGCAGGAGAGGGATACAAGCATTAGTTACAGTACCATCAGGCAGCACACACAACACTGCGGTACGGCGCGTCTCACCAATAACTGAGTTAAATATCTTTCCTGAACATCAATTATTTGCTTTAGGGACGACCTCTGTTAACGCATATATTCAAATATATAAAGGGATTTACACGTCTCCAGCACACAGTAGCGATTATCATATCTTAAATACATAGGTTATTGAACCTTAAGTAGCGCGTATATTGACTAGTCTTCATTCAGGGGCTCGAGGTAATAATTCTGTACCAATGGGCAGCTTATGTAGCGTTATAACCACCTATGAAATGATTACAGATATAGTAGAAGGAGGAAGTTTAAGCATTTTGCATTACAAGCGGAGCACTTATGAAAACAACAACTCGATAAGATATCAGACTACAGCTTTTGAAGACGTGTTACACACGAAAGAGAACAGTATACCAAGGCAGGAAGAACAAACAACACAACAAGACACGCTCAACATGAGGTTTTGAAAAATACTAAATACTTTTCACGTGGACCAAGAAGGTATAGTTTTACCTACCCTTTTGTATCTCACTCAGGAACTCTTGTGACTCCAAGGAATAGTAACAGAGGAGATCCTGAGACTCTAAGGCAGGGGTCAGCAACCTTTATACACTAGTGATAAGTGACAAGTGACTAGTCGGTCACTTAATGGTGCAAGTAATCAGCGATCGCCCGCAGGTGTACTGAGCCAACATAAGGCAGCACTGCGTTCCACAGAATTGAACATAAAGTCAGAAATGCACGACTATATTTTATTGTCAGAAAAATGTTACAAACATACCGATATTTAAGACATAACATAGCTTGCATTTGCAGGTATACTTAGTCTGTATTGAAATAATAGCACTTGTCACCAGCCTAGTTAAATATTTTGTAATAAAATGAGGGAAACATAACTTTAGCAATACAAAATATGGAAATATGAGACTAGGCCCAGTATGGACCTCTTTGCCCATACTGGGCAGTCCCGTTTACACCCAACACTTATCGCTCATATATCCATCCATCCAACCTAATAAAAGCATACGGGGGAAATTGCTTTATAAAGTAGTATTATGATATCCTGCAGTAAACAGTAAAATACCCCCTCCCCCCCAAAAAAAAAAACAATAATAATAATAATAATGATAATGTGATGACAAAGAAAAAAATATCCTCCATGTGTTATATTCATGTAAAATAAAGTTTGCTTAATGCATGGAAAAATAAGGGCTTCAATTCCAAATTAAAATACACAAAACAATACCAAAACTAATGCGAGGGTTGAGCCGCCTGGATATGATGAGAAATTTCAGAAAAAGTTGGACCATAGTTTGTTACAGCAGCCTTCACCAGTTCTGTGGTGTGACTGCTTGTGAGCTTAGAGCGGTCCGTGTTCTTCACAAAGGTAAGCACACTGAACGTCTGCTCACAGCAGTATGTTGATTTCCCTGCTTTTTATTTTCACCAAAAATATAAGGAATAATAACTGTTTAACTGGCCAACTAGCACGTAATTTAGACGTCACTTAGCCGGCTGCATACATACTCCTTTCTGGCCGCATACGGCCCGAAAAATGGGGGTTGCAGGCCCCTGCTCTAAGGAGTAGTAAAAGAAGAGATCCTGTGACTGCAAGGGTCCTGTGACTGCAAGGGGTAATAGAGAAGAGATCCTGTGACTCCAAGGAGTACTGTAGTAGCAGAAGAGATTCTGTGACTCCAGAAAGTAGTAGCAGAAGAAATCCTGTGACTCCAAGGAGTAGTAACAAAAGAGATCCTGTGACTCCAAGGAGTAGTAACAAAAGAGATCCTGTGACTCCAAGGAGTAGTAGCAGAAGAGATCCTGTGACTCCAAGGAGTTGTAGCAGAAGAGATCCTGTGACTCCAAGGAGTAGTAACAGAAGAGATCCTGTGACTTCAAGGAGTAGTAACAGAAGAGATCCTGTGACTGCAAGGGGTAATAGAGAAGAGATCCTGTGACTCCAAGGAGTAGTAGCAGAAGAGATCCTGTGACTTCCAGGAGCAGTAGAGAAGAGATCCTGTGACTGCAAGGGGTAATAGAGAAGAGATCCTGTGACTCCAAGGAGTAGTAGCAGAAGAGATCCTGTGACTTCCAGGAGTAGTAGCAGAAGAGATCCTGTGACTCCAAGGAGTAGTAGCAGAAGAGATCCTGTGACTTCCAGGAGTAGTAGAGAAGAGATCCTGTGACTGCAAGGGGTAGTAGAGAAGAGATCCTGTGACTCCAAGGAGTAGTAGCAGAAGAGATCCTGTGACTCCAAGGAGTAGTAGCAGAAGAGATCCTGTGACTCCAAGGAGTAGTAACAGAAGAGATCCTGTTACTTCCAGGAGTAGTAACAGAAGAGATCCTGTGACTTCCAGGAGTAGTAAAGAAGAGATCCTGTGACTCCAAGGAGTATTAGCAGAAGAGATGCTGTGACTCCAAGGAGTATTAGCAGAAGAGATCCTGTGACTCCAAGGAGTAGTAGCAGAAGAGTTCCTGTGACTTCCAGGAGTAGTAGAGAAGAGATCCTGTGACTGCAAGGAGTAGTAGAGAAGAGATCCTGTGACTGCAAGGGGTAGAAGAGAAGAGATCCTGTGACTCCAAGGAGTAGTAGCAGAAGAGATCCTGTGACTCCAAGGAGTAGTAACAGAAGAGATCCTGTGACTTCCAGGAGTAGTAGAGAAGAGATCCTGTGACTCCAAGGAGTAGTAACAGAAGAGATCCTGTGACTTCCAGGAGTAGTAGAAAAGAGATCCTGTGACTCCAAGGAGTAATAGCAGAAGAGATCCTGTGACTTCCAGGAGTAGTAGCAGAAGAGATCCTGTGACTCCAAGGAGTAGTAACAGAAGAGATCCTGTGACTTCCAGGAGTAGTAGCAGAAGAGATCCTGTGACTCCAAGGAGTAGTAACAGAAGAGATCCTGTGACTTCCAGGAGTAGTAGCAGAAGAGATCCTGTGACTCCAAGGAGTAGTTACAGAAGAGATCCTGTGACTTCCAGGAGTAGTAGAGAAGAGATCCTGTGACTCCAAGGAGTAGTAACAGAAGAGATCCTGTTACTTCCAGGAGTAGTAGAAAAGAGATCCTGTGACTCCAAGTAGTAGTAGCAGAAGAGATCCTGTGACTCCAAGGAGTAGTAACAGAAAATATCCTGCGACTTCCAGGAGTAGTACAGAAGAGATCCTGTGACTTCAAGTAGTAGTAGCAGAAGAGATCCTGTGACTCCAAGGAGTAGTAACAGAAAATATCCTGTGACTTCCAGGAGTAGTACAGAAGAGATCCTGTGACTCCAAGTAGTAGTAGCAGAAGAGATCCTGTGACTCCAAGGAGTAGTAACAGAAAATATCCTGTGACTTCCAGGAGTAGTACAGAAGAGATCCTGTGACTCCAAGGAGTATTAGCAGAAGAGATCCTGTGACTCCAAGGAGTAGTAACAGAAGAGATCCTGTGACTTCCAGCAGTAGTAGCAGAAGAGATCCTTTGACTCCAAGGAGTAGTAACAGAAGAGATTCTGTGACTTCCAGGAGTAGTAGAGAAGAGATCCTGTGACTCCAAGGAGTAGTAGCAGAAGAGATCCTGTGACTCCAAGGAGTAGTAACAGAAGAGATCCTGTGACTTCCAGGAGTTGTAGAGAAGAGATCCTGTGACTCCAAGGAGTAGTAGCTGAAGAGATCCTGTGACTCCAAGGAGTAGTAACAGAAAAGATCCTGTGACTTCCAGGAGTAGTAGAGAAGAGATCCTGTGACTCCAAGGAGTAGTAACAGAAGAGATCCTGTGACTTCCAGGAGTAGTAGAGAAGAGATCCTGTGACTCCAAGGAGTAGTAGCAGAAGAGATCCTGTGACTCCAAGGAGTAGTAACAAAAGAGATCATGTAACTCCAAGGAGTAGTAACAGAGGAGATCCTGAGATATAGGGAGGCGTGTGGGTTCACCTCGCAGCACATCCTGACACCTGCAGCCTCACCTCCTAAATTAAATACTTGGTATGCATGAAGTAACCCTCCTGCAGGGACCTTCACATGCTTCACGAGACAAGAGAAGACGACGACGGCGCTCAGAGAGAAACTAAAAGAATAACAAATGATATAAGAATCGTCACAAGTTTCATTAACATTCAGTTGAGAGGTTGGAGAGGAAATTTTTGTCTCTGTAATTAAAAAATTGTGATGAGGCGGATGTTGGCAGAAGGTGGCAAGATGAAGCGGATGTTGGCAGCATAAGGTGGCATATTGAGGCAGATGTTGGTAACAGAAGGTGGCATGATGAGGCGCATGTTGGCAGCGGAAGGTGGCATGTTGAGGCGGACGTTGGCAGAAGGTGGCAAGATGAGGCAGGTGTTGACAGTAGAAGGTAGCAAGGTGAGGCGGAAGTTGCCAGCAGAAGGTGGCATGATGAGGTGGATGTTGGCAGCACAAGGTGGCATGTTGAGGCGGGTGTTGGCAGCAGAAGGTGGCATGTTGAGGCGAGTGTTGATAGAATGTGGCATGATGAGGCGGATATTGGCAGAAGGTGGCATGTTGAAGCGGGTGTTGTCAGCAAAACGTGGCATGTTGAAGCGGATGTTGGTAACAGAAGGTGGCATGTTGAGGCGAATGTTGGGGAAAATATTAGCAGTAGAAGGTGGCATAATGAGGCCAGTATAGGCAGCAGAAGGTGGCATGATAAAGCGGGTGTTGGCAGCAGAAGGTGGCATGATGAAGCGGGTATTGGCAGAAGGTGGCATGATGAGACGTGTGTTGGTAGAAAGTGGCATGTTGATGCGGGTGTTGACAGCAGAAGGCGGCAAGGTGAGGTGGAAATTGCCAGTAGAAGGCGGCATGATGAGGCGGATGTTGGCATCACAAGGTGGCATGTTGAGGCGGATGTTGGCAGAAGGTGGCATGATGAGGCAGGTGTTGATAGCAAAGCGTGGCATAATGAGGCGAGTGTTAGCAGCAGAAGGTGGTGTGATGAGGCGGGTGTTGGCAGCAGATGGTGGCAAGGTGAAGCGGATGTTTATTTGCTTGACTTACTACTGTCAATAGTTTCAGATATTGTATTCAGTGTCCAAACGGTTTATGAAGATCACCTAGCGATTAAACCCCCAAATTGTTTCACTTGAAGATTAACCACCGAAACGCTAACCTAAACTAACCTGGCCTAACCTAAGCTAAGAAATCCCCAGGTAGCGTTACGGTGATTACCCTTCAGAAGAAATAAGCTGAGGTGTCTAATCTTCTGGTGATCCGTTTAAGATGAATGTAGGAATTCTAATACCAGTATTCTTTTCACTTTTTAAGTAAATGTTTGAGACAGAATTAGGTATGTGACGGCCGAGTGACTACAGCGCTTGCCTCCAGTCCCAGAAGGTCGCGGTTGAATCCCAAGACACTCATTCTCCAGTCCACCCAGCTGTACAGTAAATGGGTACCTGACTTTACAGCTGGGAGAGTGAGGACGGTCAGGTAAAGTGCCGATGAAGCTGCCTCCTGATGTACTACTTCGTTTGCAGGTAACAGCAAATAATCCCACACCTTGAGTAGGGATTAAAATCCTTATTCTATATCACAATACCAACTTTAGGATCACCTGAATATTACACACCCCAGAATATTTTACCTGATAATAAAACACCTTAACAATAACTGGGGATTAGGTTCGGTTAAGTTTGATTAGCATTAAGATGTTTGGTCTTTACATAAACGATACCGGGGTGCCCAGTCTTCAGGTTAATCAACCTTTGTCCCAAAAATCGACTAAGAAACAAAGAATCTCGAAGAAAAAAAATAACGAGCAATTTTTTCCCCACGGTTCACCAGTTACCAAAGTCACTAAGAAATTCTCCTTTGAACATTTTATAATTTGAATGTTGAAATATGTTAATAAATTCATACTGAATGGAGACTAGTTTCTTTAGCACAGCTGATCTTGTCGTGTTGAAATAAAAATTAAACTTTCACTACTAAGCATATCAAAGTGGGTTTTGTGTTCTAACCCCAAATAATTTTGCAAAACGTCCTGAATATCTTGAGTTAACTGTCCTGTGAACCTTACTCTTAAGTATTAAATAAACAGATCACCTAAAAAAATTGCATCCCAGCTTATTTATCTTCAAGATTAACCTACCTAATGTTACCTGAGGGGGTTAGGTTAGGTTAGGTTAGGTTAGGTTAGGTTCGGTTCGGCGAGGTTAGGTTAGGGTGATTAACCTTCAGGTGATTCAAATAATTAATTAAAATATTTATTTTCATCATATATTTATCTTTCTTTGTCCAAGTTCTCATCAAATTCTCGTGTTATGCTGTGGCCTCAATAGCTTCCCCCTTCCTGCCACTACTTACTCTCCTACCCACGACTTACTCCCTCTACTATTTCTTACTCTCCCCACCATGACTTACTCTCCCCACCATGACTAACTCTCCCCACCATGACTTACTCTCCCCACCATGACTTACTCTCCCCACCATGACTTACTCTCCCCACCATGACTTACTCTCCCCACTATGAATTACTCTCCCCACCATGACTTACTCTCCCAGCCATAACTTACTCTCCCCACCATGAGTTACAGTACTCTCCTCACCATGAGTAACTCTCCCCATTATGACTTACTCTCCCAACCGTGACTTACTCTCCCCACCATGAATAACTCTCCCCATTATGAATTACTCTCCCCACCATGACTTACTCTCCCCACCATGATTTAATCCCCCCACCATGACTTACTCTCCCCACCATGACTAACTCTCCCCATTATGACTTACTCTCCCCACCATGACTTACAGTACTCTCCCCACCATGACTTACTCTCCTCACCATGACTTACTCTGGCTACCATGACGTACTCTGGCTACCATGACGTACTCTCCCCACCATGACTAAATCTCCCCATTATGACTTACTCTCCACACCATGACTTACAGTACTCTCCCCACCATGACTTACTCTCCCCACCATGAATTGCAGTACTCTCCCCACCATGACTTACAGCACTCTCCCCACCATGACTTACTCTCCCCACCATGACTTACTCTCCCCACCATGACTTACTCTCCCCACGAAGACTAACTCTCCCCATTATGACTTACTCTCCCCACTATGACTTACTCTCCCCACCATGACTTACTCTCCCCACCATGACTTACTCTCCCCACCATGACTAGCTCTCCCCATTATGACTAACTCTCCCTACCATGACTTACTCTCCCCAGCATGACTTACTCTCCCCACAATGACTTACTCTCCCCACAATGTCTTACTCTCCCCACCATGACTTACAGTACTCTCTCCACCAAGACTTACTCTCACAACCATGACTTACAGTACTCTCCCCACCATGACCCACTCTCCCTACCATGACTTACTCTCCCCACCATGACTTACTCTCCCCACCATGACTTACTCTCTCCACCAGGACTTACAGTACTTTCCCCACCATGACTTACTCTCCCTACCATGACTTACTCTCCCCACCATGACTTACAGTACTCTCCCCACCATGACCCACTCTCCCTACCATGACTTACTCTCCCCACCATGACTTACTTTCCCCATCATGATTTACTCTCCACACTATGACTTACAGCACTCTCCCCACCATGACTTACTCTCCCTACCATGACTTACTCTCACCACCATGACTTACAGTACTCTCCCCACCATGACTTACAGTACTCTCCCCATCATGACTTACTTTCCCCACCATGACTTGCTCTCCTCACCATGACTTACTCTCCCCACCCTGACTTACTCTCCCCACCATGACTTACTCTCCCCACCATGACTTACTCTCCCCACCATGACTTACTCTCCCCACCATGACTTACTCTCCCCACCATGACTTACTCTCCCCACCATGACTTACTCTCCCTACCATGACTTACACTACTCTTCCCACCATGACTTACTCTCCCCACCATGATTTACTCTCCCCACCATGACTAATTCTCCCCATTATGTCTTACTCTCCCCGCCATGACTTACAGTACTCTCCCCACCATGACTTAGTCTCCCTTCCATGACTTACTCTCCCCACCATGACTTACTCTCCTAACCATGACTTACTCTCCCCACCATGACTTACTCTCCCTACCATGACTTACTCTCCCCACATGACTTACAGTGCTCTCCCCACCATCACTTACTCTCCGCACCTTGACTAACTCTCCCCATTATGACTTACTCTCCCCACCATGACTTACTCTCCCCATTATGACTTTCTCTCCCCACCATGTCTTACTCTCCCCACCATGACTTACTCTCCCCTCCATAACTTTCTCTCCCCACCATGACTTACTCTCCCCACCATGACTTACTATCCCCACCATGACTTACAGTACTCTCCCCATTATGACTTACTCTCCCCACCATGACTTACTCTCCCCACCATGACTTACACTACTCTCCCCATTATGACTTACTCTCCCCACCATGTCTTACTCTCCCCACCATGACTTACTCTCCCCATTATGACTTACTCTCCCCACCATGACTTACATTACTCACCCCACCATGACTTACAGTACTCTCCCCACCATGACTGACTCTCCCCATTATGACTTATTCTCCCCACCATGACTTACGGTACTCTCCCCACCATGACTAACTCTCCCCATTATGACTTACTCTCCCCACCATGACTTACAGTACTCTGCCCACCATGACTTACAGTACTCTGCCCACCATGACTCACAGTACTCTCCCCACCATGACTAACTCTTCCCATTATGACTTACTCTCCCCACCATGACGTACAGTACTCTCCCCACCATGACTTACTCTCCCTACCTGACATAAACTACTCTAATCTAATCTGACATAATCTAACCTAACTTAAACAAACCGCCTCCAAATAAGGTTAAGGCATTTAATCAAGTGAATAAACTGGGGTGGGTAATTTATACATCACATTCCGTCTCATTAAGGTGTATTATTATATAAACGACATATTAAATTGAGGATAAATTGAGCCAAAAATAAATAAATAAAGGAATTAGACCATTGAACTTAGATATGAAAAGTGTATTGTGGTATGAGACGTCTCCCATCTGCCAGTCTGTTGTAGTGTCCCACCTGCCAGCGTCTGTCAGCATAAACATGCCGTCTACGCAGCGAAGACGTTTGCTGGTAAATTTAGAAAATAATGCCTTTCTACGTGTGTTACCTGCAGAGCTACCCAGCGAAATTAACATCCCATGTATCAGGGGAGGATGGAAGTAGGCGAATTTCACCATCTCTACATGAAACTTCGGTAAGATCCAAAAAAGTTTCACAAGTACAACAAAATGTATTCTGATTGGGGACGAGGCCTACACACTGTGTATTGTTACGTATCAAAGGGGTAAGGCTCGTAACAAACAAAATAAATATATTTAAAGAGAAAAAGATTCATGGTTCTTAAATTTGTATTGAGAAGAACTCTAACTACGGTGTAATGTATGGATTGAATGCAGCCCCTCTTAATAACTTGTTACGAACCACGTCATCAATTGTCATGATCTACCTACCCAGCACCACGAGCAACGCCATCTAGGGACGAAACCCGAGTATGACTACTCTTAGTTACCACTCCGGGGTTTCCCTTCTCCTTATCGTGGTTGTTGCGTCACCTCCTCAAAGTCTTCTTCGTCAGCTCCAGTTCGAGGAGAGTTCAGTTCACTCTGGGAAGTGACCACAGGATCACCTATCCTGGAAACCTACGGCACAGTGACTACCTACCGTCTTCTACAATACTCAGCCTTTCTCGTCAGCCATCTCAGCTCCGCACTTAAGTATTTGTAATCTTGTATTGCCTCTCCCACCTCCACCTTGCTTCACGATTGTTTTATGTTGTATTAATGTGTATATACTGTTAATGTTTAGGTTAAGTATGGTTAAGGGTAATTTATAGGAAGCTGAATATTTTGTTAAGGAATTTATGGTACTTTATTATACACAACGAAAACTCGCATCCTTTGTCTACCCTTTTATAGTCCGATTGTCTTTGTTTTTTTTTATTGTTGTTACATGTTGGGATCTGGGTAGACTTTTAACTATATTCTAAACCCCCAACTCGTAACAGTAGTGGGAAGACAAAACTGGTGGTGAAGAAGCACACGAAGGATACGACAATAACGACAACAACAGCTAAGTGTACCAACCCGTTCAGTCCCTTGATAGACGAATTGGACGTTAGTACAGTCAGGGGCAGGGATGACAAGGAAGGTATAAAAACTTTAATTGTTGGTGACTCACAGGTAAGGTACATGTACAGGGCCATTTGTGGTAAAAACAAAAATAGGATGAGGGTGTGTTTGCCAGAGGCTGGGGTGGGGGATATAATTGACAGGATGGACAATATCTTGTCTGGTAATGGGAACAAACCCATTATCTGCCTCAGTGCAGGAGGCAATGATATTGGCCGGTGTAGGAGCGAGGAACTTCTTGATAAGTTCAAGGCAGCCATAGATCGTATTAGGACTAAGGGAGGGATCCCTATCATATGAGGTGTCTTGCCTAGAAGGAGAGTTGGCAGTGAATGGTTGTCAAGGGCAGTTGGTGTTAACGACCGTCTTGACAGATATTGCAAGTCAGTATCAGCCCCATTCATTGACAACTGGGACAACTTAGGTGGTCAGAGTAACGTTTTACCAAATCCGGCTTCGAAACACGAGGATCCATATATATTTCATTAGCCCAATAAAGCACGCGGACTTCTACATACAATCAACACCTCAACCCGCCAGGATTCGAACCCACGGCCCACAAGCCTATGACTGTGACCGGGTGGTCCCCATTAGAGGTTCACGGCGCCATAAGCTCGTTGAACAGGCTTTGTGTGAAATATAACAAAGTCTAGGACTGCTTTTAGCATCCTGGTGGTCCAGCGGTTAGCGTTCCCCGGTCACAGTCATAGGCTTGTGGGCCGTGGGTTCGAATCCTGGCGGGTTGAGGTGTTGATTGTATGTAGAAGTCCGCGTGCTTTATTGGGCTAATGAAATATATATATATATATATATATATATAATATTCAGAAATTTCAATGTCATTTCAAACGCCGCGCCATTGGAGAGACTGAGTTCAAGGTCGTCTGAGGGAAGAGAGTGCTCCTGCACATAGTGAGAGCTTTTGGAACTAGGCCTATACGATATTAAATATAGTTTACCGAATTAATAATGATGCGATTCATGAAGTTGAGGGACTATTATTGAATTTGAAATTATTATAGATCGTTTATCAGTCTGAATAATATTACTGGTGTCCCAAGAAAATTATTCGTTAGGCGGAAAATATGTCATGTAGGCCTAGGCTACCACCTTGGGTAGACACGAGGCTGGCTCGCTCAGTCAGACGACAGCGGTCGAATAGAGAGGGCAGACTGTGCGTCAGAGAGGAGGAAACGGTCAGGTGGTCTAGTCACCTGTGTTGCGCTATTGCCGTATAACAAGTAAGTCTCATTCGATCTCAGACAGGGATTAGATAGGGCAGTGATAAAATTAACAAGAGCTAACAGTGAGTCCATTTCAGGGTTTCCGGCAGAACCCACTTGACTGCGAGAAATTGACTGCGAGAGATTGACTGCCGTTGAGATTAAGAACATAAGAACATAAGAATGGAGGAAACTGCAGCGGGCCTATTGGCCCATACTGGGCAGTCCCGTTTACACCCAACCCTATTGCTCATATGAGCATCCAACCTATGTTTGAAGCAATTCAGCGTATTCCAGTTAATGATGATATTTGGTAACTTGTTCCATTCATCCACTACTCTGTTTCCAAACCAGTGTTTACCTATTTCACGCCTAAATCTAAATTTGTCTAATTTAAAACCATTGTTACGAGTTCGCTCCTGGTTGGATAATTTGAGTACCTTTGTAATGTCCCCTTTGTTTAGCCCTGCCTTCCACTTATACACCTCTATCAGGTCGCCCCTCGCTCTTCGCCTCCCTTGCTATCCTTACCTCATTATTCCTCTTTGCTTTCCTTATCTCGGTTTTAACCCTACTCGCCAATACCCTATAATAGTCCCGGAGGTGAATTTCGCCACGATTTATCCTTCTACCTATAGCCTTCCTTTGGCCAATGATGTTCTTTAAATAATTATTTATCCATTTAGGGTCATTGTTGTCTGATCTGAGTTTTTTGTATGGTATGTTCTGCCTTTGTGCATTAAGTAACTCACTATTTAAATTGTCGTGGAACTCGGCAATCTCAGATCTCGTTATCAGGTCGGTGTCATCTGTCAGGTTCACCGCCAAGCGCGACATCCCCTCTCTCAGCTGCCTCTTTAAACTGTCAAAGTTTGCCCTTCTGAAATCTGGTACTTTAGTGGAATTTTCCTTATGTCTGCCCTGAAAATCTAACTGAAATCGAATTTCTTTGTGAGCTCTGTTTGCAAGTTCGTTCCCTACCTCGACATTGCGAATGAGGTTTTCTCTGTTCGACAGAAATAAGTCCAGTATATTATTACCCCATGTGGGTTCGGTTATATGTTGACTTAGGAAACAATCCTGGATCGTCTCGAGAAAATCCTCTGATTCTGAGTTACCCGTAAGGACAGTCCAATCTATTTGGCCAAGGTTAAAGTCGCCTACTATACAGACTTTGTTGTGTATGGAAGCCCTGCGCATTTCATCCCAGATAAGTCTCTCATTGACGCTATCAAGATTGGGGGGTCTATATATTACTCCTGTGATTAATTTTTCCCGACCGTCGCTTAATTCTATCCAAATTGTTTCTGTATTCCTCTCCGTTTTTATTTCCTTATTTATTTCACACTTCAGATTATCCCTAACATAGATTGCTACTCCGCCTCCTTTCCTGGTCTGCCTATCGGTATGGAACAGTTTGTAACCCGCAATTTGGTATTCGACTGGTAATTCACGTGTGTCTAGGTTGATCCATGTTTCAGTGAATGCAATTATATCGATTTCTTCGGTACATACCAAGGCCTTAATATCATCCATTTTGTTTCTCATACTTCTACTATTCGCGTAGTATACATTTAAGTTAGTCGTGTTCTGAGTCCTCCCCTTACCGCGTTTAGTTTTAAACTCCCTGTCTAATTTAGTTTTGTCATCATTCCTAACACTATTTCCCTGTAATCTTTCGCCTTGTTTACCCGCTCCCACTGCAGTCTCCTCCACTCCCGTGCCCATATGTTCTCTTAGCAGTTTAAAGACTTCGATATCTTTTGAACTGCCTCCTCTAGAGCCCCAGCCAGGGTTGCTACTCCATCCCTAGACAGGTGCACCCCATCCCTAGCATAAAGGTCCCTTCTGCCATAGAAGTTGTCCCAGTTGTCAATGAATGGGGCTGATACTGACTTGCAATATCTGTCAAGACGGTCGTTAACACCAACTGCCCTTGGCAACCATTCACTGCCAACTCTCCTTCTAGGCAGGACACCTCATATGATAGGGATCCCTCCCTTAGTCCTAATACGATCTATGGCTGCCTTGAACTTATCAAGAAGTTCCTCGCTCCTACACCGGCCAATATCATTGCCTCCTGCACTGAGGCAGATAATGGGTTTGTTCCCATTACCAGACAAGATATTGTCCATCCTGTCAATTATATCCCCCACCCCAGCCTCTGGCAAACACACCCTCATCCTATTTTTGTTTTTACCACAAATGGCCTGTGAGTCACCAACAATTAAAGTTTTTATACCTTCCTTGTCATCCCTGCCCCTGACTGTACTAACGTCCAATTCGTCTATCAAGGGACTGAACGGGTTGGTACACTTAGCTGTTGTTGTCGTTATTGTCGTATCCTTCGTGTGCTTCTTCACCACCAATTTTGTCTTCCCACTACTGTTACGAGTTGGGGGTTTAGAATATAGTTAAAAGTCTACCCAGATCCCAACATGTAACAACAATAAAAAAAAACAAAGACAATCGGACTATAAAAGGGTAGACAAAGGATGCGAGTTTTCGTTGTGTATAATAAAGTACCATAAATTCCTTAACAAAATATTCAGCTTCCTATAAATTACCCTTAACCATACTTAACCTAAACATTAACAGTATATACACATTAATACAACATAAAACAATCGTGAAGCAAGGTGGAGGTGGGAGAGGCAATACAAGATTACAAATACTTAAGTGAGGAGCTGAGATGGCTGACGAGAAAGGCTGAGTATTGTAGAAGATGGTAGGTAGTCACTGTGCCATAGGTTTAGAGGATAGATGATCCTGTGGTCACTTCCCAGAGTGTAGTGCTCTCTCTTCGAACTCGAGCTCACAAAGAAGACTTGGAGGAAGTGATGCAACAACCAGGATATGGAGAAGGGAAAACCCGGAGTGGTAACTAAGACGAGTCATACTCGTGTCTCGTCCCTAGATGGCGTTGCTCGTGGTGCTGGGTAGGTAGATCAAGACAATAGATGGCGTGGTTCGTAGTGCTGGGTAGGTAGATCATGACAATTGGTGGAGGGGTTCGTAACACACCCCCCCTCCAAAGACCTCTGTAGCGCGGGCGCGAAGGAGGTGATCACCTGGTGCGTCTGGAGAGTAGCTGCTGCATTTCCACTGGAGCTCGGGATAATGAGTCCGCAATCATGTTGTCCGCCCCCTTTATGTGCCGGACTTGTAGATTATAGGGCTGGGTGAGGAGAGCCCAGCGGAGGATTCGCTGGTTGGAGGTCTTGTTGGTTTGGATGAACGTGAGTGGGTTATGGTCGGTGAAGACTAGGGTTGTTTGTGGGCAAGACTGGAGGTAACATTCAAACTTCTTTATTGCCAACACCAGAGCCAGGGCCTCCTTCTCTATGGTCGAGTAGTTGGTCTGATGTTTTTTCAACTTGGCGGAGTAATATGCCACAGGGTGAAGGACATCAGTGGTTGGGTCGGGTTGTAGGAGCACAGCCCCAACTCCGACACCACTAGCGTCGATTTGCAGATGGAAGGGCAAGGTGTAGTCAGGGGGGTGGACTACAGGCTTAGAGGCAAGGAAGGCTTTGAGGCGGTGGAAAGACTGGTCGCACTTCTGGTTCCAGATGTAAGGGACCACAGTACTGGTAAGGTCTGTGAGGGGTCCGGCCACGCTGGAGAAGTTACTGCAGAACCGACGGTAGTAGCCACACATCCCCAGGAAGCGCATGAGTTCCTTCCTCGTCCTTGGAGTGGGGAAGGACAAGATGGCTTTAACGTTTGCGTCCTTGGGTCTCACCATACCATGCCCAACGATATGTCCCAGGTAAGTCACTGAGGCCCAGCCAAAAGCAGATTTAGCCAGGTTTATGGTGAATCCAGTCTCTTGCAGTCGTGCAAACAGTATCTCCAAACGCACCAGATGTTCGTCCCAGCTGTCCGACACCACCACCAGGTCATCCAGGTAGGCGAACGTCCCACCTAGGTCCTGAATTAGGAAGTTGATGGCCCTCTGGAATGTGGCCGGAGCATTAGAAAAGCCATACGCCATAACCAAATATTGAAAAAGACCAAATGGAGTTATAAATGCCGAGATTATTTTTGCCCTATCCGTGAGTCCCACTTGTTAACGTCCTTTCAACAGGTCCACGGTAGATATAAATTTTGCACAGCCTATGCTGTCTATTATATCTTCAATCAAAGGTAAAGGGTAGGAGTCTGAGACAGTGACCTGGTTCACTTTACGATAATCGGTACAGAAACGAAGAGTGCCATCGGGTTTTGGAATGAGAAGGCAAAGTGAAGCCCAGGGGGAGGTACTAGGCTCAGCTAAGCTATGTTTTAACAAAAAATCTACCTCCTTTTTCATAATCTCTTTTTTTTGTGGATTTAGTCGATATGCTGATTGCCTAATGGGTTGTACATCATCTGAGATTAGCTTAATATCATGTTTAAGTAAATTGAAAAACCCTGGGAGGTCTGACGTGACTTTAGGAAATGTTAATAACTTAGTGAGATCTTTTGCTTGAGATGGATTCAGAACAGAAAAATACTCATCCAAGTTGTTGAGTATGTGACTGTTAGCAGGGTTCTCTTTAGGTAGAGGAAAGTCTAAATTCTCCAATAGATCCATGTCATCTGTCTCCGGCTCTGGCCCTGACAAAACCGTATGCAATACAGGTAGGCTTATAGCCTCTGGGATGTCTTCCTCTGACTGCCTGGAATGGTAAAGTTTCATGAGATTAATGTGAACAAGTTGTGAATCTTTTTTGCGATCAGGAGTATGGACTATATAGTTGAGAGGATATAGTTTATTAGCATTGATTTGAAAGTTTTGATGGAACCGTTCCAAGCAACCTTGGGACGGTGGGTGGTAAGCCGCAGATGTACAATGGTCCACACTGAGGTCTTTCATCACCTGTTTGAACAAAGATGGATCAGATTGTTTGGCTGTAATGAGCTCATCCTTACTAATGGTCTTATTGTACAGATCTTCTGTGGGCAGTAAGATATTGGAGGTAGTTTCAGATGAAGAGGGCCCATTTCGCACACTCTGTGACCGGGCGACAGCACAAGATGGGAAAAGATGAGGAATAGTTTCTTTAAGGTCAGTGGTGGAGTTGACAGGTAAGGGAGAGTCGACTGTCTTTATGTTGGGAACCACTAGATCTCCTACCAAGTCATTACCCAATAATAAATGAATGCCGCTCACAGGCATTGGATCTTTCCTAATGGCTATTTGCACTTCCCCAGTAATCAAGGGACATTGGAGGTGCACTTTAGCTAAAGGATAGGAAGAATGGGATGAGAGATCTGAAATTAGAACACTCTCATTAGTAAATGCGGTAGATATATCAGGAATGACGTTAAACAGGAGGATAGATTGTGCTGCGCCCGTATCACGTAGTATACGAATAGGGAAAGAACGAGACCCCTCTAATTGAAATTTTTCCCTCATAGGTGAATGAAGAGAAGAGATCCTGATGGGGCCTTTCCACATTGGTGTTTGCTATTGGTTTGGATTTGGGATCCAGGGAACTACTTTTAGCAATTCTACACTTTGGGTGTTTACAAGTCTGGATCGTATGGCCTGGGTTTTTACAGTAAGAACAAGTAAACTTGGTTGCATCAGGGGGGGTAGGTGTGGGACCTTTCGACCTACCACTCACGCTCCCAAGGTTATCATCAGAGGAGGACCTAACATGTCGGGAAGTACCACGTTCTCTACTGCCCAGTGACTCCACCAGCAAGGCGTACGCATCAGCCAGCTCAGCAGCACGCCCTAAATTAACCTCTCCACGCTCCTCCACATGCTTCAAGATGTGAAATGGTATCTTGCTCTTCCACTCCTCCAGGACTACCAAATTTAACAAATCCTGAAATGTGGAGGTCTCTGTAGCCTCTAACCACTTCTTAAAAAACCTAAGCTTTTCTTGAGCAAACTCAACAAAGGTGTGTGAAAATGGTTTGGTTAGTTTACGAAACTTCTGCCGGTATCCATCTGGCGTGATAGCATAAGAGGTGAGGATATTCTTTTTTACGTTATCATAGTCATCAGTCTGGTCTAAACAGTTATAAACTCTACGAGCCTTACCACATAATTTAGGAACTAACACCGACCCCCACTGGTCCTTTGGCCACTCATTCTTCACGGCTATTTTCTCAAAAGTCCTAAATGACCCGTCCATATCGGATTCGTCAAACCCGGGAACAAGGGAAGAAGCATTAGCAGGGTTAAAAGCAGCTAGTTTCTCTCTTAATGCTACTTCTTTTGATTTAAACTCCGATGTTAAGGTGACTTCTATCTCTCTCACCTGTAGTTCTTTCAGTCTAACCTCCTGCTCCAACTTGGCCTGTTCCAACCTTTCCTCATGTTCCAACTTGGCCTGTTCCGACCTTCCCTCGTGCTCCAACCTTTGCTCCAACTTGGCCTGTTCCAACATTCCCTCATGCTCCAACTTGGCCTGTTCCAACTTGGCCTGTTCCAACTTTTCTTCATGCTCCAACTTGGCCTGTTCCAACTTGTCCTCCTGCTCCAACTTGGCCTGTTCCAACTCGAGTTCTTTCATTTTGATTTGGAACTCGAACCTAGCTCGTTCTAGTTCTAAGGCGTCTATTCGTTGTGTTTCTTCTTGAGGGCTAGCCAGACCTGAGGCAACTTCTGAGTGAGGAGGGGTGGTGGATAGTGGTTGAAGTTTCTTGGACATGGGCGTTAATCTGTCAACAGCGGATTCTTTTAAAACTTCTTGTTGAACCAACACTTCAATCACATGATTTTTGAACATTTCCTTAGTCAGTTGCTGTGAAAATGGGATATTGTAATAGTTGGCTATTTCTTTCCATTCTTTCTTCAGGATATTAACACGTAATTTAGCTAAGGAAGGATTTTCAATAAAATCCTGGAGATCAAAACCTGAGGTGGCCATTGTTAAGAAAAATAGGATAAATTAACTAATGGTCAAAAGATAAGATAAGTGGATTACCCTAGAAAATATCACGGCAGTGGATAACCAGAAAGTCCCGGAAACTACCCAGGTTATACCTAGGGAAATTACACTTATGAATATTGTTCTTCTGAGAAGATCCTTAGATAAGGATAAGAGACTTGAAAGAGGAAAGGTGTATTACGGCATTAATATAAAGATCCGGATTAACAACCCTGAGATACTTGAAAGAGGAAGGGCAAATTACGGCATTTATATAAAGATCGGTATTAACAACCCTGAATAAACAGGAAGGGTGTATTACGGGATTGATATAAAGATCCGGATTAACACCCTTGAGTTACTTGACTATTGACCCCGAATGAGATAATGAGAAGAACAATAATTGAGGCTTTATAATTGTGGGGTCCTGGTAGAGCGGGGCGTCCCAATATATCACTTCACCCTAAACTAGGGACTATGGAACAGCCTACTCTGGAGTGAGGGTACGGCATTAAACAGATCCAGATTCTTCCCTACACTCGATAAGACTTACTACACGACTGCCACGTGTAATAACAGGTAAGCCTTATGACACTTGGAACCTAATATCCTACGTCTGTCACTCTTACTGTACGGTAATACCAATATATGCACACACATATGAAGGAAACTTTAAACCACCGTAAAGCAATTGTGAACAGAAGTGACTGGGAGGAATAATTAACAAGGAATTACAAGGGAGGAAGGAATATGGTACTTAAGGTCGAGTCCTGTCACGGTCGCCATTTGTTACGAGTTGGGGGTTTAGAATATAGTTAAAAGTCTACCCAGATCCCAACATGTAACAACAATAAAAAAAAACAAAGACAATCGGACTATAAAAGGGTAGACAAAGGATGGGAGTTTTCGTTGTGTATAATAAAGTACCATAAATTCCTTAACAAAATATTCAGCTTCCTATAAATTACCCTTAACCATACTTAACCTAAACATTAACAGTATATACATATTAATACAACATAAAACAATCGTGAAGCAAGGTGAAGGTGGGAGAGGCAATACAAGATTACAAATTCTTAAGTGAGGAGCTGAGATGGCTGACGAACAAGGCTGAGTATTGTAGAAGACGGTAGGTAGTCACTGTGCCGTAGGTTTAGAAACTTTAGAGGATAGATGATCCTGTGGTCACTTAAGAACATAAGAACATAAGAATGGAGGAAACTGCAGCGGGCCTATTGGCCCATACTGGGCAGTCCCGTTTACACCCAACCCCTATTGCTCATATGAGCATCCAACCTATGTTTGAAGCAATTCAGCGTATTCGAGTTAATGATGATATTTGGTAACTTGTTCCATTCATCCACTACTCTGTTTCCAAACCAGTGTTTACCTATTTCACGCCTAAATCTAAATTTGTCCAATTTAAAACCATTGTTACGAGTTCGCTCCTGGTTGGATAATTTGAGTACCTTTGTAATGTCCCCTTTGTTTAGCCCTGCCTTCCATTTATACACCTCTATCAGGTCGCCCCTCGCTCTACGTCTCTCAAGGGAGTGCAAATTAAGATGCTTTAACCTGTCTCTATACTCAAGGTTCCTGATACCCGGGATTAGTCTTGTCATTCTCCTCTGGATTCTTTCCAAGGATTCTATATCCATTCTGTAATACGGTGACCAGAACTGGACTGCGTAATCCAGGTGTGGTCTCACAAGAGCAAGATACAGTTTTAGGATGACCTCGCTAGTCTTGTAACTAACACTCCTTTGTATGAACCCAAGTACTTTATTAGCCTTGTTACGAGCAAAAACACATTGTTTACTTGGCTTAAGGTTCCTACTTATCATTACTCCTAAATCTCTCTTGCAGTCGGATTTCTCTATGGCATCGTTGTTCATCTGGTATCTGGTTTCCCTGTTTACATTCCCTATACTGAGTACTTTACATTTGTCAATGTTGAATTTCATCTGCCATTTTTCAGACCATTCGAAAAATTTGTTTAGATCCTCCTGTAGTTTTGCCGAGTCCTCGTCAGATTTGATAACACGTCCTATTTTAGTATCATCAGCAAATTTACTTATGTTGCTGTCTATGCCGATATCTATGTCGTTTATGTATATAATAAACAATAATGGTCCAAGTACTGAGCCTTGGGGAACTCCACTTGTGACGTTGCTCCAATGGGACTTAGTGCCGTTAATGCTCACTCGCTGTTTCCTGTCCTGTAACCACGCCCTAATCCATTTAAGGATGTCACCTTTGATGCCATGAGCTTCTACCTTTCTAATTAGTCTTTCGTGGGGTACTCTGTCGAAGGCTTTGCTAAAGTCGAGATATACCACATCATAATTGTGCCCCTCGTCCACTGATTCGAAAACTGATGAAAAGAATGTTAATAGATTATTTAGGCAAGAACGTCCGCTTGTGAAGCCATGCTGGGAATCATTGATCAATCTGTGCTTCTCCAGGTGATTTCGAATAGAGTTTGAAATGATTGCTTCCAGTAATTTGCCTACTATTGATGTTAGACTGATTGGGCGGTAGTTAGAGGATAGTGATCTATCCCCCTTCTTGAAGATCGGTATTACATTCGCTATCCTCCAGGATTCTGGTACTACACCTGTTTTTAAGGACATGTTAAACAACTTTGCTAAGGGCATACTAAGCTCTTCCTTACATTCCTTTAATACTCTGGCAAATATCTCATCGGGACCAGGTGACTTATTAGGCTTTAGTTTGTCTATTTGCTTACTAACATCGTTACTAGTCACTACTATCTCACTTAATTTGTTTTCTTCACTATCTCTGAATAGAGTCGGTGCCTCGGGTATCATGTTTAAATTTTCGCTGGTGAAAACTGTTGAAAAATATTTATTCAAATTATTGCTCATTTCTCCGTCGTTATCAGTGAGCTCGCCGGAGTCTGACCGTATTGGTCCAATCTTTTCTCTTGTTTTAGTTTGGTACATTTGGTAGAATCCTTTGGGGTTTGTCTTTGCCTCCCTTGCTATCCTTACCTCATTATTCCTCTTTGCTTTCCTCATCTCGGTTTTAACCCTACTCGCCAATACCCTATAATAGTCCCGGAGGTGAATTTCGCCACGATTTATCCTTCTACCTATAGCCTTCCTTTGGCCAATGATGTTCTTTAAATAATTATTTATCCATTTAGGGTCATTGTTGTTTGATCTGAGTTTTTTGTATGGTATGTTCTGCCTTTGTGCATTAAGTAACTCACTATTTAAATTGTCGTGGAACTCGGCAATCTCAGATCTCGTTATCAGGTCGGTGTCATCTGTCAGGTTCACGGCCAAGCGCGACACCCCCTCTCTTAGCTGCCTCTTTAAACTGTCAAAGTTTGCCCTTCTGAAATCTGGTACTTTAGTGGAATTTTCCTTACGTCTGCCCTGAAAATCTAACTGGAATCGAATTTCTTTGTGATCGCTGTTTGCAAGTTCGTTCCCTACCTCGACATTGCTAATGAGGTTTTCTCTGTTTGACAAAACTAAATCCAATATATTATCACCCCGTGTGGGTTCGGTTATATGTTGACTTAGGAAACAGTCCTGGATCGTCTCGAGAAAATCCTCTGATTCTGAGTTTCCCGTAAGGTCGGTCCAATCTATTTGGCCAAGGTTAAAGTCGCCTACTATACAGACTTTGTTGTGTATGGAAGCCCTGCGCATTTCATCCCAGATAAGTCGCTCATTGACTCTGTCAAGATTGGGGGGTCTATATATTACTCCTGTGATTAATTTTTCCCGACCGTCGCTTAATTCTATCCAAATTGTTTCTGTATTCCTCTCAGTTTTTATTTCCTTATTTATTTCACACTTCAGATTATCCCTAACATAGATTGCTACTCCGCCTCCTTTCCTGGTCTGCCTATCGGTATGGAACAGTTTGTAACCCGCAATTTGGTATTCGACTGGTAATTCACGTGTGTCTAGGTTGATCCATGTTTCAGTGAATGCAATTATATCGATTTCTTCTGTACATACCAAGGCCCTAATATCATCCATTTTGTTTCTCATACTTCTACTGTTCGCGTAATATACATTTAAGTTAGTCGTGTTCTGAGTCCTTCCCTTACCGCGTTTAGTTTTAAACTCCCTGTCTAATTTAGTTATGTCATCATTCCTAACACTATTTCCCTGTAATCCTTCGCCTTGTTTACCCGCTCCCACTGCAGTCTCCTCCACCCCCGTGCCCCTATGTTCTCTTAGCAGTTTAAAGACTTCGATATCTTTTGAACTGCCCCCTCTAGAGCCCCAGCCAGGGTTGCTACTCCATCCCTAGACAGGTGCACCCCATCCCTAGCATAAAGGTCCCTTCTGCCATAGAAGTTGTCCCAGTTGTCAATGAATGGGACTGATATTGACTTGCAATATCTGTCAAGACGGTCGTTAACACCAACCGCCCTTGACAACCATTCACTGCCAACTCTCCTTCTAGGCAGGACACCGCATATGATAGGGATCCCTCCCTTAGTCCTAATACGATCTATGGCTGCCTTGAACTTATCAAGAAGCTCCTCGCTCCTACACCGGCCAATATCATTGCCTCCTGCACTGAGGCAGATAATGGGTTTGTTCCCATTACCAGACAAGATATTGTCCATCCTGTCAATTATATCCCCCACCCCAGCTCCTGGCAAACACACCCTCATCCTATTTTTGTTTTTACCACAAAAGGCCCTGTCCATGAACCTTACCTGTGAGTCACCAACAATTAAAGTTTTTATACCTTCCTTGTCATCCCTGACTGTACTAACGTCCAATTCGTCTATCAAGGGACTGAACGGGTTGGTACACTTAGCTGTTGTTGTCGTTGTTGTCGTATCCTTGGTGTGCTTCTTCACCAAAAGCTTTGTCTTCCCACTACTCACAATTTTCCACTCGCTTGATTTTTCGTCAGCCACTGGCTTTACTCGTCCAGCCTCTCCTTTTAACATCGCCAGCTCTTCCCTTAATTTCAAGTTCTCCAACTTGACCTTCGCCAATTCTTCAGTGGACCACTCCAGTTTGGTCACCAAACTCTCATACCCAAGACCGCACCTTGCTCTGGCCATATCTGATAATTATCCCTCCGGAGCTAACCCTGCCGTGACCTTTCCCCTAGTGAGGTCAGAACACAACTGTAGTGCTCTCTCCTCGAACTCGAGCTCACAAAGAAGACTTGGAGGAAGTGACGCAACAACCAGGATATGGAGAAGGGAAACCCCGGAGTGGTAACTAAGACGAGTCATACTCGTGTCTCGTCCCTAGGTGGCGTTGCTCGTGGTGCTGGGTAGGTAGATCATGACAATAGCTGGCGTGGTTCGTAGTGCTGGGTAGGTAGATCATGACAATTGGTGGAGGGGTTCGTAACACTACTCACAATTTTCCACTCGCTTGATTTTTCGTCAGACACTGGCTTTACTCGTCCAGCCTCTCCTTTTAACTTCGCCAGCTCTTTCCTTAATTTCAGGTTCTCCAACGTGGCCTTCTCAATTTCTAACTTGGCCCTCGCCAATTCTTCAGTGGACCACTCCAGTTTGGTCAACAAACTCTCATACCCAAGACCGCACATATCACTGGCCATATCTGTTAATTATCCCTCCAGAGATAACCCTGCCGTGACCTTTCCCCTAGTGAGGTCAGAACACAACTGAGTGAGGTCAGAACACAACTGAGTGAGGTCTTGATGATTGATGTTTGGCGATTGTCGCCGTGGGAACGATCAGTGCAGGCTTGTTACTGGTTAGCGGGGTAGCAAAGGAGCTCTTGAGTGAACGAGTGATCCCGACAACTAAAACGACACTGGACCAACATCAGCATTGGGTGATCAGTTCTTACCACGTGGGTGCACAACACCACGTGTTCTCGGTCAACTAGAAGTATTACCTACTGACCATGGTCACCTGCTGGCGTTCTCTCTTACCACCCATGGACGCACTGAGAGTACACTGAGGCTATCTGAGTAAATCAATGGTCACACACTGAGACCAGGAGTCTAGGGGATACCTAGAGAATATGAACAAGAAGAAGAATATGAACAAGGAGAAGAACATAAACAATGAAAACATGAACAAAGAGAAGAACATGAACAAGGAGAACATGAACAGGGAGAAGAATATGAACAATGAGAAGAACATGAACAAGGAGAGCATATGAACAAGGAGAAGAACATGAACATGGATAATACATAATGCAAGAAAAACATGAACAAGGACAAGAAAATAAACAAGAAGAGTAGAAGAACATGAACAAGTAGAACATGAACACGGTAAAGATAAAGAACAAGAAGAACTTGAACAGTGATAATAACATGAAAAAGAAGAAGAAAATGGGCAGGGAGATGAACATGGTGGAGAAGAAGGAGGGAACTCAAGAAATTACTGATCTGAGTTTAAGGTTAGAAAGTACTGAATGATATTAAATAATAAATAGAAAGGTGAGAGATAGTGTGTTAGGACCCGGCCGAGGGGGAGGGGAGGGGGGTAATGGGGATGGATAGAGTGATTAGAGGACTAAGGGTAATGAGGTGAAGGCGAAGCACTGTGCAAGAGGGTAATGAGGCACAGTCTAGGGGAAAGTGAGACAATGCCTAAGGGAAAGTGAAGCACGTATAATGAGAAAATGAAAAGCAACTAATTAAGAAGAAACTTAACTTCTACTCAGTGAAAGGTGATATCCAGGTGAGAGAGAGAGAGAGAGAGAGAGAGAGAGAGAGAGAGAGAGAGAGAGAGAGAGAGAGAGTATGTATAATTAGAGGAGAAACGAAAAGGTGACTTGTTGACATTAGTGTTGACAAAAGAAAAGAAAAAATATAAAGAGAATAAAAGAGATATAACAACTTTAAACAAATCCCAAACATCAATAAAAGTTGGAGATAACTGGAAAAAGTTACGAAAAACCGGAAGAATAGAACAAAGGCACAAAAAAGTATTGTATATAACTTCAACATAGAAACAGAGAATCCTAGTGTCGTGTCGAGATGCAAACAACAATATGACAAGTAAACAACAATAAACGAAACGAGGAAAAACGAACAAAGAAAGGTTATAATGATGGAGACACGTGACAAGTGTGATTAAATTGGGGAACAAATGTGATAATAATAATACAGTAGAGAAGTGTGTGTTAAACGTGTGGTGGTGTGTTAAACCTGTGTGTTAAACCTGGGTTTGTGTGCTAAATGGGTGGCGGTGTGTTAAACCTTTGTGTGTGTAATAAACGTGTGGTAGTGTGTGTGTTAAACCTGCGTGTGAGTCAAACGTGTGGTGATGTGTGTTAAACATGCGTGTATGTTAAAGTGTGTTGGTGCTCGTTAAACGTATATGTGTTAAATGTGTAGTGGGATGTGTTAAACCTGTGTATTAAACCTGATATAGTGCGTGTTAAACTTGTGTGTCTTAAATGTGTGGTGGTGTGTGTTAAGCCTGAGATAGGTGTGTGTTAAACCATAACGTGTTAAACGTGTCTAGTGTATTTTAAACCTGTGTGTGTGCTAATCGTGTTTGTGTGTTAAACGTGTGGTGGTGTGTGTTTAACCTGTGTTAAACCAGCGTGTGTTAAACCTGTGATGGTGCGTCTTAAACAAGATGTGGTGTTTTCAAACTTATGTGTGTCTTAAACCTGTGGTCGTGTGTGTTAATCGTGTGGTGACGTGAATTAAACCTGTGTGTGCTAACCGTATTGTAGTGTGTGTTAAATGTGTGGTAGTGAGTATTAAACCAGTGTGTTAAACGATTGGTAGTGTGTGTGTGTGTGTTAAACCTGTGTTTGTTAAAACTTTGTGTGTTAAACTTGTAGTGGTATGTATGTGTGCGTTAGACGTGTGGTAGTGTGTGCTAAACGTGTACAGTATGTTAAACGTGTAGTGGCGTGTACTAAACATGTGTGAGAGTGTTGAACGTGCTTGTGTTTTAAACGTGTGGTGGTGTGTGTTAAACATGTGTGTGTGTTAAATGTATGGTGGGGTTTGTTAAAAATGTGTGTGTTATACCCATGGTAGCGTGTGTTAAGCGTGTGGTAGTGTCTTAAATCTGTGTGTGTGTTCTGCCTTACTGCTAGATAGGGTTCAATCAAAGGCATTTCGTCTTATTAACTCTCCTCCTTTAGTCGACAATCTCTCCTCCCTTTCTCTTCGCCGCAATGTTGTTTCTCTCTCTCTCTTTTACAGGTGCTTTAACGGGCAATGTTCGGTGGATTTGGCATCCTGTGTACCGCCGGCAAGGCCGTGGGCTCGTAACACACGTCTTGTCCGCGGTGCCCACCGTTTCTCTGTGGATGTCGGTCACACGAGAATAACCCGTTATAGCACCTCATTCTTTCCTCACACAGCCAAATTGTGGAATGCTCTGCCTTCTTCTGTGTTTCCATACTTATGCAACCTGTCTTACTTCAAAAACCTTTATCTTATCTGTATTCAATTTCTTTCTGTTCTTATTTTTTTCGTCCCCAGGCCCCGTTGTGGGTCGTTTGACTGTGCCCGAGTGGGCTCATTCCCTTAAAAAAAGAAAAAGAAAAGATTTACAGAAAACAACGCTCACAGGATGTTTAACGATGACAGAGTTGTAGCTGCTTAGGTTGCCTAAACAGCTGTCCACTGGGTGGGGTGTTGTTGGCTGGGGCCATAGGGGACTTATATTCTCCCTGGGAGAAAGAATGTTGCTGACAGGATGTTGATTGATAATTATAAGTAGCCCAACAACTGTAGTCACGTCCGCTGGGTGGGGTGACAGGGTATGGCGAGGGTACCATCTGGGGCAAGTATTGCCACAATACCGTGAATTTTTGATAACTCACTTGGAAAATGTTTTTGAGAATTATTTTTTTTGTTTTTTGCATGTCAATCTAGGATGACTTTGAAATGGATCACTCAACCTATAACGTCTCATGAGGGTATATACAGTATATCTTCTGGTGCACTGTGGAGAATGACATAGAGGATCGTCACTGTTTTTTTTTTTTGGAGAACACTGACAATAGTTCTTGGATAACACTGGTCATTGTTATGAGTCCGGTCTTAAGCTGTCTTTAGCTGTCTTTAGCTGCCCACCGCTGCTACCTATATAACTATAAGGTCAGTTACCTGTAGACTTCTGTAAAATCACAAAAATAAGGTAACTGATCAGTTATATTAATAAATGTTTATGAGTGAAGTTGTCAAACCTCAAATGGTCTTTACTCCATTTATTTATAAAAATATATATCATGCACAGTAGGGTGTGTCATACGGAGGCGAATTTTTTTTTTTTGAGTTTGAAAAATCGGCCCATGGTATTAATGATGTAGTTCTATGTGCAGAATCATGTGATATATTCAGATTTGAAAAGTTTTTATTTTTTGCTAGGTAAATTTTAACTTAAAATCTTATGAAAATTCAGTATTCCCACCCTTTTACCAACACCACTAAATAGCTTATTTAAAGTAAAGTAAATGCATCAGGTTAATTTATTAGGATGAAAATGATCTAGAATAGTGAAACGAATGATCTTGACACATTTATTAAATTTAATATTCCTTTAGAAAACAAAATCATCAAATACAAAAACCGGTTTTACTACTACGACCCGGTGTTGCTGCACACCATAGAGAACATATCTTTCTTGCTTCTGTTTCTACTCATCACCTCCCTGCTGACCACCTGAGCTCGGATGTAGCCTTCCCTCCTCTCCTGGCTGTACACGTGACTGCTGGCCTCGCTCACTTGCTGTACACAACGCTCTATACTCTGGGTGTGCGAGGGCCAGGCAGGGACAGGCATGGGGTTGTCCAGGAAAGCTCTGACTTGAACATTGGTGAGGCTGCAGGTAAGAGGGGGCTCACTGCCAGCCTGGATGTTATCCAGATCTATGAGATCAGTGAGGGTCTTGGCACCTAGATTGACTTCAGGAGTCTTCCTGACCATGAAGGAATCGTCACCAACTGATTCGTCATGCCCAGATCCTCTCATAAGTCTCATATCCAAGATCTTTTTGACTGCCACTCTTCTCTCCTCCTCATCCTTACTGCAGAGCATTGTCTGCAGAACTGCCTCGGGATGAGCATACCAGGAAGATCTCCTCACAGTCTGCTCCACAATCTGAACAACCTTCCTTGGCTGACTCCTCAGGAGCTCAAGCTGGAAGAGAACATGCCTCGGACCTTCGGAGAACGATGACTTGACCTTGGTGTTGAACCAATTTGGCAAGTAGACACTCACGATGAATTGGACAATAAGTCTCAGGTTGTGAAGCTGGTTCCCTTTCAGTTTATGATGAGCGACCCAAATTCTGCAGAACCTGAGAGCCGTTGTGAGCCACCTAGAATGTGAGACTGGACCTATCTGCAGGTAAGCAAGTCTATCAGGCATGACCCCAGTTTTGATGGCACTACAAATCATGTAACCATAGTACTGGTCAGTACTCAGGTCGTCAATGACAGTATGTGCAAGCTCAACGAGTGGAGGGCCAACTGTGATTTTTTCAAAGCTCGGATTTATTTCTAACTCAGTGGCAGAGTCCAGCATCTTGCCAAGAGGACCAGACCATCTGTTGTTTGAAAGAGTCTTGCCATCCAGCTCCTGGATCAGATGTTTGAGTGGCAACTCGTTGGTGTGGAGGTCACAAACAATCCAGACCAGTTTCCTCCCAATCTTCCGCTCTATCCACTGTATGACCTCCCCTTGCCACCCTGTGTTCGTGTTGGTGCTGTCCCCTCCAATAGCCTGCAGGGTCTGGTCTACGTTCCTCTCTCTGAGCCAGTTCACAATGTTATCTGCCACTATCTCAGCTGGTTTCCTGATGTCATCTTTCTCTGGAGTGAAATGCCACAAATACTTCCCTCCTGGTTCACTGCAGCAGGAGTAGTGTTCCTCCTTCACCATGGCAGGGAACAACTTGTCAGAATCTCCAACTTTCATGAACACTTTAGTGTCATCCCTTCTCCCATCAAAGAACAAACAATTGATTCCATTTTCTCTTATCCCCTTATCAAACTCCTCTTCTAGGTTACTGACAAGTTTCTCCTGAGCTCTCCTTACTTTGTTATGATCTATCACCAGGTGAACATCATCAGGTGTTATCAAACCACCGTCAACCCAGGCAGCTGTTGCTATCTCTGCAGTTTCTCTGAGACCAGTGTGGTGTCGCATACTGGCCAGAGCTATGCTCGGGATATCTTTCCTATTTCGAATCTTATGCCTGGAAGGTTTGGGATCATTATTTTCTGGGTTAGGGACAAAGTCACCATTCTCCTGGTCAGCACTCGGATCAGCCATGGGGAAGTCATTAAACTCTGAATCAGCTTGACTCCAATCATCGGCCTTTTTTACCTCACCCTGGGCCTTCTCAAGTCTCTTTTCCTCGGCAACTCTTCTCCTCTTCTGTCTCTCTGTGGCAGCCTCCTGTCTCTTGGAATCCGGAATATCTTGGCTAGAAATCATGAGAGCCCCTATACTGCCAGTCTTCTCTCTCTGTGCTTTGACAAATGCCAGTTCGATCACAGGAATCTTCAGTTCACGCTTGCAAATACAGGAGATGTGGGCCTCGGATTTACAGTCACGATCGCACCCAAACTCAGGACAGAGAACAATTGGGCACTTGCAAGTAATTATTTCAAATAACTGGTCCAGTTGCTTGGCAAAGCTGTCCTTAACTGCAAGTTTTCCTCTCCCAAGAGAGATATCTCTTGCCTTTTCCCAACTGGCTAGCAGTCTCTCACTAATCTTCTTCTGACTTGTTATGACTGGAGGCTTGAACTGAGCGTTAGCCAGAGTGTACTGTGCCAAGACAGCTTTGGTCATATCAATGGCAATGTCTTTGTTTGTGTAAGTTCTTTGGTTCTTTTCACTGATTTGCCTGATTAAAACACCGTATCTCAAAGCATCTCTCAATGTAGGCAACTCCGACTTCAGTAGCTCTCTCCCAGACCCAAGATAGTGACTGAGATGGCTGGATTTTTGGTTCCTCGTCCTGACACAAGCAGCCATCGCAAATATTATCAACTTATAAATGCATCAGAATCTGAAACAGAAAAAAATATTGTTAGTTGGGTTGTTAAAGAATGAAGTCAGAAAGCAATGTTCACTATTTAATTGTAATGCACTAATGCAGCTGTACGTTAGATTTACGATGAATTTGACGCTAAAATTTACCTAGCAAAAGGTTGCAAAATATTGAAACTGAAATTATTTTCTGTTTATATACACTAAAATCTACCAAAAAAGTGATGGGCCATTAGTTTTAGCTGATCTTCCCTCCTATGATCACCGTAATTATACTGTGAACTGTGAGTATGGGTTAGGACGGAGCTTAACTTAAGATAAGCTTTTATGTCAGACGTCATTACCTTGTGAGAGTTGAGTATGAACGGCTCAGAGCCGAGAGCCGGCTACTAATTAGCTGAGCCCAGGTCTAAGAGACAAGACTGGAGAGTGGAATCTTCTTACCACATGTGTGGCCCGTGTTCCTCACAGTTCATGGAAAATTATTGTGGGTGATGAAACTATATAACAATAATGTAATAACAGATATTAATATAAGGAATACTGTTTATAAAACAGGGGCTATTACACCACCACCACTGCCACTATCACCACCATCACAACCACCACTATAACCACCACCACCATCAACAACACCATCACAACTACCACCACAATTATCACCTAAACCACAATTACCACCACCATCACCACCACCATCACCACTACCACCACCACCATCACCACTACCACCACCACCACCATCACCACTACCTCCACAATTACCACCACCACCACCACTACAATTACCACTAACATCACCAATGTCACCACAATTACCATCACCACTGCAACAATTACCACCACACTTCCATAATTACCACCACCACAACCACAATTACTACCACCATTGCAACCATCACCAACACAATTACCACCACCACCACCAACAGCCACCACCACCATCACGAGGGTTAGACCACAAGGGTCATGTTGCCGTCCTAAGGGGAACACTGTACAGTGTACAGTAGGGGGCAGGGAAAAAACACTTTTATTTGAGTTGCAGGCTGCACTTTTCAGGCATCGTTTGTATGGCTGCAACAAACACCTGTGCAAAATTTCATGCCATTTCATGCATACTTACCCTGCCGCATCGCGAACGACTTTGTCAACTTTTAGTGTATACCAAAAATTAGGTGTCATTTAATGTTTTCCAGGATAATGATAAATTTTACATGGGTGACATCGATTTAATTCACATGTTATTTTACAGGTACACCGTATAGAAAATCATTACAAGTTCATATTGAAATTCTTTTTTGTGCGGAACCTTGGCATCATTTTCCTAGACAATAATCTTTGCCTAATATATCCATCTCTCGATTCGTATCCCGTCACTTCAGTGCAAGCTTCAGTCATCACTTTTATGCCTCTCTCGACCGCCTGAGTGCTGTTTGGCCACTTGGGCACCACTAATGGTGTCTCAAGGATGTCATTAACCTGTAGATTTGACAGAGAAGCAATGTAAGGAGGCTCAGTCTTGAGTTCATTCCTCCAGTTAATCATGGAATGATAGTTTTTTGCTTGCCACTTTAGTTTCGGAGTCACCACCTTTCTCATGTTGACTACAGGAGGCACATCCTCATTCCTATCTCCATCTTTACCCTCCTCATCAGTATAGTTTAACAAATTCTCGTCAACAGCAGCATCAGAATCTTCCTCCTCCTCTTCAGATCTGCCAGTGCATTCTTCCTTTTGCTGATTCTCCTCTCTAATTTTTCTTATCATTGAGACAGCTTTTTCTCTAACAGTCATGTCCTCATCTGCACACATACCAAGAAGAAGTTGATCTGTGTGGGCGAAGTATGCAATTCTCTGGACAGCCTTCTTCACTATCGTCTCCTCCTCACTATTCAGGTGTTTCATATATAGCAGGGACTGGAATACGTTCCTTGAGCCGTGTGTTACGTAAGGGTGTATCTTCATGTAAAACCACATTGGAGCACTGAACTTTATTATTGTAATGACAATTCTTTTCAACTCATGGCTGGGTCTTGATGTTGCTTCATACAGCCTGAGGATTCTACTCCATAAGGTGTTCCACCTTGACACACAGGGAGGACCTGGCTCAATAGCAGCCAAGTCATCTTCAACAACACCTGTGATAACTCCTTTACAAATCCTATACAGGTATTTCTGATCCCAGGACAGATCTTTCTCCACTTCATCATTAAACACAGGGAAATCAGGGAAACTGACTGGCTGGAAGGCGACAACTGGAAGCTCAGACAAAGACTCCCTGATCTGCTTTCCAATGGGACCACGCCAATGCTCAGGACCACTTGGTTTACCATCATAGTGATAAAAAACTGCGCGGAAAGGCAGCTCATTTCCGTGAAGCTGACATATGAAATAATGGAGCGGGTGACCAAGTAACATTTCAAGATGATGAATGACTCCATTTTCTGATCCTACATTTACATTGGTTCCATCACAACCAACACACACAATGGGCTGCTGGGTTAGATTTTTCTCCACCAGAAACTCGTGAATAGTTTTGGCAATCTGCTTTCCGTGTCCAGTCTTGGGAGTCACATGTGTGAGATATTCATTGCCAGGCTCAACCATGATGACATAATGATCTTTCACCATCATCCTCGAACTCCATTTCTCGGTCTTCTCATTCTTTATCATCACACGAGTGGCGGTCTTCCCTACATTACAGTACAGTAACACAACATTGAGAAATGAAATGAGAAAAGGCTGATAATCAATATAGACATAGCACCATACTCATCTGCAACAAGACAACTTAAATGAAATAAGAGATATGAAAAAAAAGTTGATAAACACTGAACAGAACATTGCACCGCCACAGCGGCTGTTTGGCTAGTACTGTAGGTAAATTTAAAAATTTCAGTAGAAAATGCGGCAGACTAAACCTCGACATATCAGCTTCAAATTTAGCATGGAGTCTTAGATATGTATAAGGAACAATGCCTGAAGAGTGCAGCTTTGAGCAAAATTTCACTGCCCCCTACTGTAAAGCAGGTAAACAGCTGCACAGTGTTAATATACAATAGAAAGTGACATATTAATGTACACTGAACCTGAGCATTGTTGGTGTTGTGTTGAGACCTCTCTACTTCTACCTATATGTGTACCTGTTCTCTCTTTATCTGTGTTCATTGTCTATATGAAAGCTCCCTACCTCTATTGTACCTGTACCTGCACCATGACCTGTACCTGTACTTGTACCTGTACCTACACTTGTACCTGCACCATTACCTGCACCTGTACCTATACTTGTACATTCTCACTACTTGTGCTTGCACCTGTACATGTACCTGTACTTGTATCTTTTCTTTTACTTGTACCTACATGTACCTTTATCACTTCATGTACAGTCACCCAAAAAAGTCCTGTCGCGAACCACGAATCAGGCTCGTGAACCCGAAGCAGTAGACACTGATACATTATTCTGTCCATAAATGCTTCGGATTCAAGAGTCTGAATCTCGGGGTTCATGGTTCGCGACAGGACTTTTTTGGGTGACTGTACCTTTATCATTACCTCCACCTGTACCTGTACCTCTGTTTGTACCTGTACCTTTACCTGTACCTGCACCTGTCCTGTACCTATACCTGTACTTCTACCTGTACCTTTACCTATACCTGTACCTGTACCTGTAACTGTACTTCTACGTATACCTTTACATCTATCTGTACCTGCACTTGTATCTGTACCTGTACTTTTACCTGTACCTTTACCTCAACCTGCACCTGCATCAGTACCTGTACTTGTAACGGGGGCTGTACCTTTACCTGTGCCAAGAGGAGGGGTTTTTATTTACAGGATTAATATTCTTCTTGTGAGAAACTGTGTCCAGGATGTGGTCGCTGGTTACAGTTTAGAAAAGACGAGAACAAGAGAGGGAGACAAGAGAAGAGAAAGGGCGAAGAGTTCTATATGCAAGAAAAGAACAAGGGAAGTAAACAACAAGAATGAGCAGCATATAACTAAGTGTGTGTGTGTGTGTGTGTGTGTGTGTGTGTGTGTGTGTGTACTCAAGACTTAGATTCTCTTTCAACCTGCCCCTGGTTCAGACACACCTCCACCATCCATCTAACTTACTAACTTAACGGTGCTACCCTCTCTAATCTTGCCCACTTTCGGTATCTCGGCTCCAACCTGTCCACCACCGCAGACATCGATGATGAGATTCAGCATCGGATCAGATGTGCATCTCAAGCCTTTGACAGACTCCGAAATCGTGTCTTCAGCTGTAGGGAGCTGACATTATCTACAAAGCTGCACTTATCTCGAACAATGGTCCTCCCCACCCTGCAATATGGCAGCGAAACATCAGTCACATACAGAAGGCATCTCAAGGCACTTTAAAACTTTCACCATCTACGTTCCATCCTCCGAGTTCGCTGGTAAGACAAGAGAACAAATGCCAGTATTTTTGCTGACACGAACTGTAAGAGCATCGAGGCTACCATTATCCAAGAACAACTACGTTGGACTGGCCATGTTACCCGCATGGACGACAGTAGACTGCCAAAGCAGCTCCTTTACAGTCACCTTACGAATAGTAAACGTAATGCTGGCGGGCGATTGAAAAGGTATAAGGATAGTCTTAAGACAAACCTGAAAAAGTGCCAAA
This sequence comes from Homarus gammarus, assembly GCA_958450375.1. Lineage (NCBI taxonomy): Eukaryota > Metazoa > Arthropoda > Malacostraca > Decapoda > Nephropidae > Homarus > Homarus gammarus. The sequence continues at coordinate 140,750 of CAUDMG010000541.1, read as the reverse complement.
TCGACCCCCTCTCCTGGAAGTCGATTACTTCGCATCGTAACGCTTGGAGGAGCACCACACGAAAAGGTATAAATACTTTTGAGTTAGCCTGACTGCAAACCGATGCAGACGAGCGCCAACGCCGGAAAGACGCTGCCACCGCCCATCCCGCAGTAGATGCAGTCCTCGACATGTGAAACGAATGTGAACGACGCTGCGGGTCCCGTATCGGTCTCTTTAGTAACCTCAAAACTCACCAACCTAGGTGACATTCCTAATAACTTATATCATTGTATCATAGCTGGATGATCGTCATACTCGATTCCGAGTGACAGCAAAGTAGTAGTTGCAGTAGTGTGTGTGTGTGTGTGTGTGTGTGTGTGTGTGTGTGTGTGTGTGTGTGCGTGTGTGTGTGTGTGTGTGTGTATGAAAAGCACAGCTCAAGCTTAATGTAACAGTAATATTAGGCGCCAACTTCCAGTAACCAAACCACAGTATAAAATATTGTTTATGACTGGTCATCAGTGTTTATCGCCATATCACAGGTAATAAACAACAATGTCGTGCAGAAAATACCTGTTGTTTACTCGTGTTTACTCCCACTCCTGGGTCCAGGCCGAGAAATTGTGAGTCGTGAGAAAACAAAATATAATGTTGCTTATGGAGCCAAATTACAGGAGAGGTGTTGTGTATGATGTTGTGGTGTTGTGCATACCACAGTTGTTGTGGTGTTGTGCATACCTGAGTTCTTGTGGTTCTGTGCATGCCACAGTTGCTGTGGTGTTGTTCATACCATAATTGTCGTAATGTTGTGTATACCACAATTGTTATGATGTTGTGCATACCACAGTTGTTGTGTTGTGCATATCACAGTTGTTGTGATGCTGTGCATAACAGAGTTATTGTGGTGCTGTGCATACCACAGTTGTTGTGATGCTGTGCATAACAGAGTTATTGTGGTGTTGAGCATACCACAGTTGCTGTGGTGTTGTTCCTACCATAATTGTCGTAATGTTGTGTATACCACAGTTGTTATGGTGTTGTGCCTACCACAGTTGTGGTGTTGTGCATACCACAATTGTTGTGGTGTTGTGAATTCCACAGTTGTTATGGTGTTGTGCATATCACAGTTGTTGTGGTGTTGTGCCTACCACAATTGTTGTGGTGTTATGCATACCACAGTTGTTGTGTTGTTGTGCATACCACAGTTGGTGTGGCGTTGTGCATACCATAATTTTTGTAATGTTGTGTATACAACAATTATTATGGTGTTATGCATATCACAGTTGTTGTGGTATTGTGCCTACCACAATTGTTGTGGTGTTGTGCATACCACAGTTGTTGTAGTGTTGTGCATACCACAGTTGTTGTGGTGTTGTGCATACCAGAGTTGTTGTGGTGTTGTGCATACCACAGTTGTTGTGATGTTGTGCATACCACACTTGTTGTTGTGTTGTAAATATCACAATTGTTGTGGTGTTGTGCATACCACAGTTGTTGTGCTGTTGTGCATACCAAAGTTGTTGTGGTGTTGTGCATACCACAGTTTTTTTGTGATATTGTGTACACCACAATTCTTATGGTGTTGTGCATACCACAGTTGTTTTGGTGTTGTGCCTACCACAATTGTTGTGGTGTTGTGCATACCACAGTTGCTGTGTTGTTGTGCATACCAGAGTTGTTGTGGTGTTGTGCATATCACAGTTGTTGTGGTGTTGTGCATATCACAGTTGTTGTGGTGTTGTGCATACCACAGTTGAACTGGTGTTGTGTATACCACAATTGTTAGAGTGTTGTGCATATCACAGTTGTTGTGGTGTTGTGCATACCACAGTTGTTGTGCTGTTGTGCATACCACAGTTGTTGTGGTGTTGTGCATACCACAGTTGTTGTGGTGTTGTGCATATCACAGTTGTGTTGTTGTGCATACCACAGTTGTTGTGGTGTTGTGCATACCACTGTCGTTGTGGTGTTGTGTATACCACAATTGTTGTGATGTTGGGTATAACACAGTTGTCGTGGTGTTGTGCATATCACAGTTGTTATGGTGTTGTGCCTACCACAATTGTTATGGTGTTATGCTTATCACAGTTGTGGTGTGCATACCACAGTTGTTTTGGTGTTGTGCCTACCGCAATTGATGTGGTGTTGTGCATACCACAGTTGTTGTGTTGTTGTGCATACCAGAGTTGTTGTGGTGGTGTGCATATCACAGTTGTTGTGGTGTTGTGCATATCACAGTTGTTGTGGTGTTGTGCATACCACAGTTGTTGTGGTGTTGTGTATACCACAATTGTTATGGTGTTGTGCATACCACAGTTGTTGTGGTGTTATGCATACCACAGTTGTTGTGGTGTTGTGCCTACCACAATTGTTGTGGTGTTGTGCATACCACAGTTGTTGTGTTGTTGTGCATACCACTGTCGTTGTGGTGTTGTGCCTACCACAATTGTTGTGATGTTGGGTATATCACAGTTGTTGTGGTGTTGGGTATAACACAGTTGTCGTGGTGTTGTCATATCACAGTTGTTATGGTGTTGTGCCTACCACAATTGTTATGGTGTTATGCTTACCACAGTTGTGGTGTGCATACCACAGTTGTTGTGGTGTTGTGTATACCACAATTGTTGTGGTGTTGGGTATACCACAGTTGTTGTGGTGTTGTGCATGCCACAGTTCTGGTGTTGTGCATACCACAGTTGTTGTGGTGCTGTGCCTACCAGAATTGTTGTGGTGTTGTACATACCACAGTTGTTGTGGTGTTGTGTATACCACAATTGTTGTGGTGTTGTGTATACCACAGTTGTTGTGATGTTGTGCATACCACAGTTGTGGTGTTGTGCATACCACAGTTGTTGTGGTGTTGTGCATACCACAGTTGTTGAGGTGTTGTGCCTACCACAATTCTTGTGGTGTTGTGCATACCACAGTTGTTGGGGGTGTTGTGCATACTACAGTTGTTGTGGTGTTGTGAATTCCAAAGTTGTTGTGGTGTTGTACATACCACAGTTGTTGTGGTGTTATGCATACCACAGTTGTGGTGTTGTGCATACGACAATTGTTGTGGTGTTGTGCCTACCACAGTTGTTGTGGTGTTGGGTATGCCACAGTTGTTGTGGTGTTGTGCCTACCACAGCTGTTGTGGTGTTGTGAATTCCACAGTTGTTGTGGTGTTGTGTATACCACAATTGTTGAGGTGATGGGTATACCACAGTTGTTGTGGTGTTGTGAATTCCACAGTTGTTGTGGTGTTGTGCATACCACAGTTAGAACATAAGAAAGAACAAAAGAAAAAAAAGATTCGGCAATAGGCCGGTTGACCTGTGCATGGCAGCTCCTGTCGAGAGTTACTACCACTCTCTGTCATCCATGAATCTATCTAGACTCCTTTTGAAACTTTCCAGCGTTCCAGCACTTACTACAAAGTTGCTCGTCCAACACCCTATTTGTGAACCAGTTCCTTCCTATCTCCCTCCTAAACGTAAACTTATCCAACTTAAATTCTTTGCTGCGAGTCCTATCCTGCTCGGATATTATAAGAACTTTATCTATATCGCCTTTATTGATTCCTTTCACCCACTTAAATACTTCTATCATATCTACCCGCACTCTTCGTCTTTCTAGGGAATGCATGTTAAGTTTCTTTAACCTATCCTGATATGGAAGTTGTCTAAGTCCTGGAATCATTTTCGTCATTCTTCGTTGTACCGACTCTAGTGAATTGATATCCATTCTATAATAAGGGCACCAGAACTGAACCGCATAATCAAGGTGCGGCCTGACTAGCGCAAGATATAGTTGCAATAAGACCGCTGTACTCTTATTACTTACACTTCTAGATATAAAACCCAATACTCTGTTTGCCTTATTTCGAACATTAACGCACTGTTTTCTAGGCCGTAGGTCCGGGCTTACAAGTACCCCTAGGTTTCTTTCACAAGTCGACTTCTGTAGGTTGATGTTGTTAAGGCTGTATACATTGTCAGTATTTGTTTTTCCAATATCAAGTACGCTGCACTTGCTGGTGTTGAATTTCATTTGCCATTTTTCAGACCCACCCCTGCAGTTTATTTAGATCCTCCTGTAATGCATTTGCATCCTGCCCTGAATTAATCTGCAGCCCTATTTTGATGTCATCCGCAAACATGCTTATGTCACTGCTGATCCCAGTATCTAGATCGTTTAAATAGATTATGAACAAGAGTGGGCCTAGTACTGACCCCTGGGGAACCCCACTGGTTACACGGCCCCACCCAGATTTAACACCATCTACGCTGACCCTCTGCGTTCTATCGGTGAGCCATGATTTTATCCAATTTAAAGCTTTCCCCTCGATACCATGAGCCTTAATTTTTCTCAGAAGCCTCTGATGCGGTACTCTGTCAAATGCTTTGTTAAAGTCTAATTAAATAACATCGAAATTTTCGTCATTATCTACGACCTCGAAGACTTTCCTAAAAAACGTCAGCAGCTTTGTTAGACAAGATTTTCCCTTTGTAAACCCATGTTAAGAGTCGTAGATTAATTTGCTTTTCTCTACATGCGATCGGATGCTATCTGCTATAATTGATTCAAGAAATTTCCCCACTACTGACGTCAAACTCATCGGCCGGTAATTTGACGCTAGTGCTCTGTCTCCCTTTTTGTAGTGTTGTGCATACCACAGTTGTGGTGTTGTGCATATCACAGTTGTTGTGGTGTTGTGCAAACCACAGTAGGGTGTGTCATAGGAGGGAAGATCAGCTAAAACTAATGGCCCAACACTTTTTGGGTAGATTTTAGTGTATATAAACAGAAAATAATTTCAGTTTCAATATTTTGCAACCTTTTGCTAGGTAAATTTTAGCATGAAATTTATCGAAAATCTAACGTACAGCTGCATTAGTGCATTACAATTAAATAGTGAACATTGCTTTCTGACTTCATTCTTTAACAACCCAACTAACAATATTTTTTTCTGTTTCAGATTCTGATGCATTTATAAGTTGATAATATTTGCGATGGCTGCTTGTGTCAGGACGAGGAACCAAAAATCCAGCCATCTCAGTCACTATCTTGGGTCTGGGAGAGAGCTCCTGAAGTCGGAGTTGTCTACATTGAGAGATGCTTTGAGATACGGTGTTTTAATCAGGCAAATCAGTGAAAAGAACCAAAGAACTTACACAAACAAAGACATTGCCAGTTCAAGCCTCCAGTCATAACAAGTCAGAAGAAGATTAGTGAGAGACTGCTAGCCAGTTGGGAAAAGGCAAGAGATATCTCTCTTGGGAGAGGAAAACTTGCAGTTAAGGACAGCTTTGCCAAGCAACTGGACCAGTTATTTGACATAATTACTTGCAAGTGCCCAATTGTTCTCTGTCCTGAGTTTGAATGCGATCGTGACTGTAAATCCGAGGCCCACATCTCCTGTATTTGCAAGCGTGAACTGAAGATTCCTGTGATCGAACTGGCATTTGTCAAAGCACAGAGAGAGAAGACTGGCAGTATAGGGGCTCTCATGATTTCTAGCCAAGATATTCCGGAGTCCAAGAGACAGGAGGCTGCCACAGAGAGACAGAAGAGGAGAAGAGTTGCCGAGGAAAAGAGACTTGAGAAGGCCCAGGGTGAGGTAAAAAAGGCCGATGATTGGAGTCAAGCTGATTCAGAGTTTAATGACTTCCCCATGGCTGATCCGAGTGCTGACCAGGAGAATGGTGACTTTGTCCCTAACCCAGAAAATAATGATCCCAAACCTTCCAGGCATGAGATTCGAAATAGGAAAGATATCCCGAGCATAGCTCTGGCCAGCATGCGACACCACACTGGTCTCAGAGAAACTGCAGAGATTGCAACAGCTGCCTGGGTTGACGGTGGTTTGATAGCACCTGATGATGTTCACCTGGTGATAGATCATAACAAAGTAAGGAGAGCTCAGGAGAAACTTGTCAGTAACCTAGAAGAGGAGTTTGATAAGGGGATAAGAGAAAATGGAATCAATTGTTTGTTCTTTGATGGGAGAAGGGATGACACTAAAGTGTTCATGAAAGTTGGAGATTCTGACAAGTTGTTCCCTGCCATGGTGAAGGAGGAACACTACTCCTGCTGCAGTGAACCAGGAGGGAAGTATTTGTGGCATTTCACTCCAGAGAAAGATGACATCAGGAAACCAGCTGAGATAGTGGCAGATAACATTGTGAACTGGCTCAGAGAGAGGAACGTAGACCAGACCCTGCAGGCCATTGGAGGGGACAGGACCAACACGAACACAGGGTGGCAAGGGGGGTCATACAGTGGATAGAGCGGAAGATTGGGAGGAAGCTGGTCTGGATTGCTTGTGACCTCCACACCAACGAGTTGCCACTCAAACATCTGATCCAGGAGCTGGATGGCAAGACTCTTTCAAACAACAGATGGTCTGGTCCTCTTGGCAAGATGCTGGACTCTGCCACTGAGTTAGAAATAAATCCGAGCTTTGAAAAAATCACAGTTGGCCCTCCACTCGTTGAGCTTGCACATACTGTCATTGACGACCTGAGTACTGACCAGTACTATGGTTACATGATTTGCAGTGCCATCAAAACTGGGGTCATGCCTGATAGACTTGCTTACCTGCAGATAGGTCCAGTCTCACATTCTAGGTGGCTCACAACGGCTCTCAGGTTCTGCAGAATTTGGGTCGCTCATCATAAACTGAAAGGGAACCAGCTTCACAACCTGAGACTTATTGTCCAATTCATCGTGAGTGTCTACTTGCCAAATTGGTTCAACACCAAGGTCAAGTCATTGTTCTCCGAAGGTCCGAGGCATGTTCTCTTCCAGCTTGAGCTCCTGAGGAGTCAGCCAAGGAAGGTTGTTCACTTTGTGGAGCAGACTGTGAGGAGATCTTCCTGGTATGCTCATCCCGAGGCAGTTCTGCAGACAATGCTCTGCAGTAAGGATGAGGAGGAGAGAAGAGTGGCAGTCAAAAAGATCTTGGATATGAGACTTATGAGAGGATCTGGGCATGACGAATCAGTTGGTGACGATTCCTTCATGGTCAGGAAGACTCCTGAAGTCAATCTAGGTGCCAAGACCCTCACTGATCTCATAGATCTGGATAACATCCAGGCTGGCAGTGAGCCCCCTCTTACCTGCAGCCTCACCAATGTTCAAGTCAGAGCTTTCCTGGACAACCCCATGCATGTCCCTGCCTGGCCCTCGCACACCCAGAGTATAGAGCGTTGTGTACAGCAAGAAAGACATGTTCTCTATGGTGTGCAGCAACACCGGGTCGTAGTAGTAAAACCGGTTTTTGTATTTGATGATTTTGTTTTCTAAAGGAATATTAAATTTAATAAATGTCTCAAGATCATTCATTTCACTATTCTGGATCATTTTCATCCTAATAAATTAACCTGATACATTTACTTTACTTTAAATAAGCTATTTAGTGGTGTTGGTAAAAGGGTGGGAATACTGAATTTTCATAAGATTTCAAGTTAAAATTTACCTAGCAAAAAATGAAAACTTTTCAAATCTGAAGATATCACATGATTCTGCACATAGAACTACATCATTAATACCATGGGCGGATTTTTCAAACTCAAAAAAAAAAAAATTCGCCTCCGTATGACACACCCTAATACCACAGTTGTTGCGCTGATGTGAATTCCACAGTTGTTGTGGTGTTGTGCATACCACAGTTGTCGTGATTTTGTGTATACCACAATTGTTATGGTGTTGTGCATATCACAGTTGTTGTGGTGTCGTGAATTCCACAGTTGTTGTGGTGTTGTGCAAACCACAGTTGTTGTGGTGTTGTGCATACCACAGTTGTTGTGTTGTTGTGCATACCACAGTTGGTGTGGTATTGTGGATACCATAATTTTTGTAATGTTGTGTATACCACAATTATTATGGTGTTGTGCATATCACAGTTGTTGTGTTGTTGTGCATGCCACAGTTGTTGTTCTGTTGTGCATACCACAGTTGTTGTGGTGTTGTGCATACCACAGTTGTTGTGGTGTTGTGCCTACCACAAATGTTGTGGTGTTGTGCATACCACAGTTGTTGTGGTGTTGTGCATACCACAGTTGTTGTGGTTTTGTGCATACCACAGTTGTTGTGTTGTTGTGCATACCACAGTTGTTGTGGTGTTGTGCATACCACAGTTGTTGAGGTGTTGTGCATACCACAGTTGTTGTGATTTTGTGCACCGTCATACCCACTAGTGTCACGTTAGTTAATGCCCCGTCACACCCTTCAGCTTCACGTTAGTAAGTGCACCCTCACACTCTCCAGCGTGTTAGTGCATCGTCACACTCTCCAGCTTGGCGTTTGTGCACTGTCTCCCCCTCCAGTGTCACGTTAGTTAGTACCCCGTCACTCTCCTCAGCTTCACGTTAGTTTGAGCCTCCAGCTGTTGTTGTTACATACACCTAAGTAAACAGGTTCGACCCCCTACCTATGAATAACAAGCAATGGGGGGTCGTTGTAGACCTAATGTTTAGGCTCGTTATAACATGTGGGGGATTATGTCTGTCATCCTCTGAAGGTGATATGTGCGATGCTGTGTTTGGTTATGATAGGAAGTGTATGCTCTACTGCCTCTGATCCTTAAGTCGCACATTGGACAAGGGGAAGAGTGTGCTATACTGCCTGTGTTCCTTAGGTCACACATTGTACAGGGGGAAGAGTGTGCTATACTGCCTCTGTTCCTTCGCTTTATTACTTGAATACTTATTTACATATTTTTACCTATTTTTTACCTCTCTCTACCTTCCTTGTTAACTTACATCTGTTTTAAGGGTATTTGTATGATGGACTTAGACAGGAGACCATCACACAGACAGGAAAACATCACTCAGACAGGAGACCATCACTCAGACAGGAGACCATCACTCAGACAGGAGACCATCACTCAGACAGGAGACCATCACACAGACAGGAGAACATCACTCAGACAGGAGACCATCACTCAGACAGGAAACCATCTCTCAGACAGCAAACCATCACTCAGACAGGAGACCATTACTCAGACAGGAGACCATCACTCAGACAGAAGACCATCACTCAGACAGCAGACCATCACTCAGACAGGAGACCCTCACTCAGACAGCAGACCATCACTCAGACAGGATACCATCACTCAGACAGGAGACCATCACTCAGACAAGAACCCTCAATCAGACAGGAAACCATCACTCAGACAGGAGACCATCACTCAGACAGAAGACCATCACTCAGACAGGAGACCATCACTCAGACAGCAGACCATCACTCAGACAGGAGACCCTCACACAAACAGCAGATCATCACTCGGACAGGAGACCCTCACTCAGACAGGAGACCATCACTCAGACAGGAGACCATCACTAAGAGAAGAACCCTCACTCAGACAGGAGAATATCACTCAGACAGGAGACCAACACACAGACAGGAGACCCTCACTCAGACAGGAGACCATCACTCAGACAAGAACCCTCACTCTGACAGGAGACCATCACTCAGACAGGAGACCATCACTCAGACAGGAGACCATCACTCAGACAAGAACCCTCACTCAGACAGGAGACCATCACTCAGACAGAAGACCATCACTCAGACAGGAGACCATCACTCAGACAAGAACCCTCACTCAGACAGGAGACCATCACTCAGACAGGAGACCATCACTCAGACAGGAAAACCATCACTCAGACAGGAGACCATCACTTAGACAGGAGACAATCACTCAGACAGGAGACCATCACTCAGGCAAGAACCCTCACTCAGATAGGAGACCATCACACAGACAGCAGACCATCACGCAGACAGGAGACCCTAACTCAGACAGAAGACCATCACTCAGACAGGAGACTATCACTCAGACAGGACACCATCACTCAGACAGGAGACCATCACTCAGACATGAGACCTCACTCAGACAGGACACCATCACTCAGACAGGAGACCATCACTCAGACAGGAGACCCTCACTCAGACAGGAGACCATCACTCAGACAGGAGACCCTCACTGAGACAGGAGACCATCACTCAGACAGGAGACCCTCACTGAGACAGGAGACCATCACTCAGACAGGAGACCATCACTCAGACAGGAGACCCTCACTGAGACAGGAGACCATCGCCCACACAAGAACCCTCACTCAGACAGGAGACCATCACTCAGACAGGAGACCATCACTCAGACAAGAGATCATCACTCAGATAGGAGACCATCACTCAGACAGGAGACCATCACTCAGACAGGAGACCCTCACTGAGACAGGAGACCATCGCCCACACAAGAACCATCACTCAGACAGGAGACCATCACTCAGACAGGAGACCATCACTCAGACAGGAGATCATCACTCAGACAGGAAACCATCATTCAGACAGGAGACCATCACTCAGGCAGGAGACCATTACTTAGACAGGAGACCATCACTCAGACAGGAGACCATCACTCAGCCAGGAGACCATCACTCAGACAGGAGACCCTCACTCAGACAGCAGACCATCACTCAGACAGGAGACCCTCACTCAGACAGGAGACCATCACTCAGACAAGAACCCTCACTCAGACAGGAGACCATCACTCAGACAGGAGACCATCACACAGACAGCAGACCATCACCCAGACAGGAGACCATCACTCAGATAGGAGACTATTACTGAGACAGGACACAATCACTCAGACAGGACACCATCACTCAGACAGGAGACCATCACTCAGACAGGAGACCATCACTCAGCCAGGAGACCATCACTCATACAGGAGACCCTCACTCAGACAGGAGACCATCACTCAGACAGGAGACCATCACTCAGACAGGATACCATCACTCAGACAGGAGACCATCACTCAGACAGGAGACCATCACTCAGACAGGAGACCATCACTCAGACAAGAACCCTCACTCAGATAGGAGACCATCACTCAGATAGGAGACCATCACTCAGACGAGACCATCACTCAGACAGGAGACCATCACTCAGACAGTAGACCATCACTCAGACAGGAGACCCTCACTGAGACAGGAGACCATCACCCACACAAGAACCCTCACTCAGATAGGAGACCATCACTCAGACGAGACCATCACTCAGACAGGAGACCATCACTCAGATAGGAGACCATCACTCAGACGAGACCCTCACTGAGACAGGAGACCATCACTCAGACAGGAGACCATCACTCAGATAGGAGACCATCACTCAGACGAGACCCTCACTGAGACAGGAGACCATCACTGAGACAGGAGACCATCACTCAGATAGGAGACCATCACTCAGACGAGACCCTCACTGAGACAGGAGACCCTCACTCAGACATGAGACCATCACTCAGACAGGAGACCCTCACTCAGACACGAGACCATCAATCAGACAGGAGACCATCACTCAGACAGGAGACCCTCACTCAGACAGGAGACCATCACTCAGACAGGAGACCATCACTCAGACAGGAGACCATCACTCAGACAGGAGACCATCACTCAGAGAGGAGACCCTCACTCAGACAAGAGACCATCACTCAGACATGAGACCATCACTCAGACAGGAGACCATCACTCAGACAAGAGACCATCACTCAGACATGAGACCATCACTCAGACAAGAGACCATCACTCAGACAAGAGACCATCACTCAGACAGAAGACAATCACTCAGACAGGAGACCATCACTCAGACAGGAGACCATCACTCAGACAGGAGACCATCACTCAGACAGGAGACCATCACTCAGACAGGAGACCATCACTCAGACAGGAGACCATCACTCAGACAGGAGACCATCACTCAGACAGGAGACCATCACTCAGACAGGAGACCATCACTCAGACAGGAGACCATCACTCAGACAGGAGACCATCACTCAGACAGGAGACCATCACTCAGACGAGACCATCACTCAGACAGGAGACCATCACTCAGACAGGAGACCATCACTCAGACAGGAGACCATCACTCAGACGAGACCATCACTCAGACAGGAAACCATCACTCAGACAGGAGACCCTCACTCAGATAGGAGACCATCACTCAGACAGGAGACCATCACTCAGACGAGACCATCACTCAGACAGGAAACCATCACTCAGACAGGAGACCCTCACTCAGACGAGACCATCACTCAGACAGGAGACCATCACTGAGAGAGGAGACCATCACTCAGACAGGAGACCATCACTGAGACAGGAGACCATCACTCAGACAGGAGACCATCACTTAGACAGGAGACCATCACTAAGACAGGAGACCATCACTCAGACAGGAGGCCATCACTCAGACAGGAGACCATCACTCAGACAGGAGACCATCACTTAGACAGGAGACCATCACTCAGACAGGAGACCCTCACTCAGACAGGAGACCATCACTCAGACGAGAACCCTCACTCAGACAGGAGACCATCACTCAGACAGGAGACCATCACACAGACAGCAGACCATCACCCAGACAGGAGACCCTCACTCAGACAGGAAACCATCACTCAGACAGGAGACCCTCACTCAGACAGGAGACCATCACTCAGACAGGACACCATCACTCAGACAAGAGACCATCACTCAGACAGGAGACCATCACTCAGACAGGAGACCATCACTCAGACAGGACACCATCACTCAGACAAGAGACCATCACTCAGACAGGAGACCCTCACTCAGATAGGAGACCATCACTCAGACAAGAGACCATCACTCAGACAGGAGACCATCACTCAGACAGGAGACCATCACTCAGACAGGAGACCATCACTCAGACAAGAACCCTCACTCAGACAAGAGACCATCACTCAGACAGGAGACCATCACTCAGACAAGAGACCATCACTCAGACAGGAGACCATCACTCAGACAGGAGACCATCACTCAGACAGGAGACCCTCACTCAGACAGGAGACCATCACTCAGACAGGAGACCATCACTCAGACAAGAGACCATCACTCAGACAGGAGACCATCACTCAGACAAGAGACCATCACTCAGACAGGATACCATCACTCAGACAAGAGACCATCACTCAGACAGGAGACCATCACTCAGACGAGAACCCTCACTCAGACAGGAGACCATCACTCAGACAGGAGACCATCACTCAGACAGGAGACCATCACTCAGACAAGAGACCCTCACTCAGACAGGAGACCATCACTCAGACAGGAGACCATCACTCAGACAGGAGACCATCACTCAGACGAGAACCCTCACTCAGACAGGAGACCATCACTCAGACAGGAGACCATCACTCAGACAGGAGACCATCACTCAGACGAGAACCCTCACTCAGACAGGAGACCATCACTCAGACAGGAGACCATCACTCAGACAGGAGACCATCACTCAGACAGGAGACCATCACTCAGACGAGAACCCTCACTCAGACAGGAGACCCTCACTCAGACAGGAGACCATCACTCAGACAGGACACCATCACTCAGACAAGAGACCATCACTCAGACAGGAGACCATCACTCAGACAGGAGACCATCACTCAGACAGGACACCATCACTCAGACAAGAGACCATCACTCAGACAGGAGACCATCACCCACACAAGAACCCTCACTCAGACAGGAGACCATCACTCAGACAGGAGACCATCACTCAGACAAGAGACCATCACTCAGATAGGAGACCATCACTCAGACAGGAGACCATCACTCAGACAGGAGACCATCACTCAGACAGGAGACCATCACTCAGACAGGAGACCATCACTCAGACAGGAGACCATCACTCAGATAGGAGACCATCACTCAGACAAGAGACCATCACTCAGATAGGAGACCATCACTCAGACAGGAGACCATCACTCAGACAGCAGACAATCACTCAGACAAGAGACCCTCACTCAGACAGGAGACCATCACTCAGACAGGAGACCATCACTCAGACATGAACCCTCACTCAGACAGGAGACCATCACTCAGACAGGAGACCATCACTCAGACAGTAGACCATCACTCATATAAGAACCCTCACTCAGACAGGAGACCCTCACTCAGACAGGAGACCATCACTCAGACAGGAGACCATCACTCAGCCAGGAGACCATCACTTAGACAGGAGTCCTTCACTCAGACAGCAGACCATCACTCAGACAGGAGACCCTCATTCAGACAGGAGACCATCACTCAGACAAGAACCCTCACTCAGACAGGAGACCATCACTCAGACAGGAGACCATCACTAAGACAGGAGGCCAGCACTTAGACAGGAGACCATCACTCAGACAGTAGACCATCACTCATATAAGAACCCTCACTCAGACAGGAGACCCTCACTCAGACAGGAGACCATCACTCAGACAGGAGACCATCACTCAGCCAGGAGACCATCACTTAGACAGGAGTCCTTCACTCAGACAGCAGACCATCACTCAGACAGGAGACCCTCATTCAGACAGGAGACCATCACTCAGACAAGAACCCTCACTCAGACAGGAGACCATCACTCAGACAGGAGACCATCACTCAGCCAGGAGACCATCACTTAGACAGGAGTCCTTCACTCAGACAGCAGACCATCACCCAGACAGGAGACCCTCATTCAGACCGGAGACCATCACTCAGACAGGAGACTATCACTCAGACAGGACACCATCACTCAGACAGGAGACCATCACTCAGACAAAAGACCCTCACTCAGACAGGAGACCCTCACTCAGACAGGAGACCCTCACTCAGATAGGAGACCCTCACTCAGACAGGAGACCCTCACTCAGACAGGAGACCATCACTCAGACAAGAACCCTCACTCAGACAGGATACCTCACTCAGACAGGAGACCATCACTCAGATAGGAGACCATCACTCAGACAGGAGACCATCACTCAGACAGGAGACCATCACTCAGACAGGAGACCCTCACTCAGACAGGAAACCATCACTCAGACAAGAACCCTCACTCAGACAGGAGACCATCACTCAGATAGGAGACCATCACTCAGACAGGAGACCATCACTCAGACAGAAGAGAATCACTCAGACAGCAGACCATCACTCAGACAGGAGACCATCACTTAGACAGGAGACCATCACTCAGACAGGAGACCATCACTCTAACAGGAGACCATCACTCAGACAAGAGACCATCACTCAGACAAGAACCCTCACTTAGACAGGAGACCATCACTCAGACAAGAACCCTCACTCAGACAGGAGACCATCACTCAAACAAGAACCCTCACTCAGACAGGAGACTATCACTCAGACAGGAGACCATTACACAGACAGCAGACCATCACTCAGCCAGGAGACCATCATTTAGACAGGAGTCCCTCACTCAGACAGCAGACCATCACTCAGACAGGAGACCCTCACTCAGACAGGAGACCATCACTCAAACAAGAACCCTCACTCAGACAGGAGACTATCACTCAGACAGGAGACCATTACACAGACAGCAGACCATCACCCAGACAGGAGACCCTCATTCAGACAGGAGACCATCACTCAGACAGGAGACTATCACTCAGACAGGAGACCATCACTCAGGCAGGAGATCATCACTCAGACAGGAGACCATCACTCAGACAGGAGACCATCACTCAGACAAGAACCCTCACTCAGACAGGATACCATAACCCAGACAGGAGACCATCACTCAGCAGGAGACCATCACTCAGACAGGAGACCATCACTCAGACAGGAGACCCTCACTCAGACATGAGACCATCACTCAGACAGGAGACCATCACTCAGACAAGAGACCCTCACTGAGACAGGAGACCATCACTCAGACAAGAACCCTCACTCAGACAGGAGACCATCACTCAGACAGAGACCATCACTCAGACAGGAGACCATCACTCAGACAGGAGACTATCACTCAGACAGGAGACCATAACTCAGACAGGAGACCATCACTCAGACAGGAGACCATCACTCAGACAGCAGACAATCACTCAGACAAGAGACCATCACTCAGATAGGAGACCCTCACTCAGATAGGAGACCCTCACACAGACAGGAGACCCTCACTCAGAAAGGAGACCATCACTCAGACAAGAACCCTCACTCAGACAGGATACCTCACTCAGACAGGAGACCATCACTCAGATAGGAGACCATCACTCAGACAGGAGACCATCACTCAGACAGGAGACCATCACTCAGACAGGAGACCATCACTCAGACAGGAGACCCTCACTCAGATAGGAGACCCTCACTCAGATAGGAGACCCTCACTCAGACAGGAGACCCTCACTCAGACAGGAGACCATCACTCAGACAAGAACCCTCACTCAGACAGGATACCTCACTCAGACAGGAGACCATCACTCAGATAGGAGACCATCACTCAGACAGGAGACCATCACTCAGACAGGAGACCATCACTCAGACAGGAGACCATCACTCAGACAAAAATCCTCACTCAGACAGGAGACCATCACTCAGACAGAAGAGAATCATTCAGACAGCAGACCATCACTCAGACAGGAGACCATCACTCAGACAGGAGACCATCACTCAGACGGGAGACCATCACTCAGACAAAAATCCTCACTCAGACAGGAGACCATCACTCAGACAGAAGAGAATCATTCAGACAGCAGACCCTCACTCAGACAGGAGACCATCACCAGACAGGAGACCATCACTCAGACAGCAGACCATCACTCAGACAGCAGACCATCACTCAGCCAAGAACCCTCACTCAGACAGGAGACCATCACTCAGACAGGAGACCATCACTCAGACGGGAGACCATCACTCAGACAAAAATCCTCACTCAGACAGGAGACCATCACTCAGACAGAAGAGAATCATTCAGACAGCAGACCCTCACTCAGACAGGAGACCATCACCAGACAGGAGACCATCACTCAGACAGCAGACCATCACTCAGCCAAGAACCCTCACTCAGACAGGAAACCATCACTCAGACAGGAGACCATCACTTAGACAGGAGACCATCACTCAGACAGGAGACCATCACTCAGACAGGAGACCATCACTTAGATAGGAGACCATCACTCAGACAGGAGACCATCACTCTGACAGGAGACCATCACTCAGACAGGAGACCATCACTCAGACAAGAGACCATCACTCAGACAAGAACCCTCACTCTGACAGGAGACCATCACTTAGATAGGAGACCCTCACTCAGACAGGAGACCATCACTCAGACAGGGGACCATCACTCAGACGAGACCATCACTCAGACAGCAGACCATCACTCAGCCAAGAACCCTCACTCAGACAGGAGACCATCACTCAGACAGAAGAGAATCATTCAGACAGCAGACCCTCACTCAGACAGGAGACCATCACTCAGACAGGAAACCATCACTCAGACAGGAGACCATCACTTAGACAGGAGACCATCACTCAGACAGGAGACCATCACTCAGACAGGAGACCATCACTCAGACAGCAGACCATCACTCAGCCAAGAACCCTCACTCAGACAGGAGACCATCACTCAGACAGAAGAGAATCATTCAGACAGCAGACCCTCACTCAGACAGGAGACCATCACTCAGACAGGAAACCATCACTCAGACAGGAGACCATCACTTAGACAGGAGACCATCACTCAGACAGGAGACCATCACACAGACAGGAGACCATCACTCAGACAGGAGACCATCACTTAGACTTGAGACCATCACTCAGACAGGAGACCATCACTGATCCAGGAGACCATCACTTAGACAGGAGACCATCACCCACACAAGAACCCTCACTCAGACAGGAGACCATCACTCAGACAGGAGACCATCACTCAGAGAGGAGACCATAACTGAGACAGGAGACCATCACTCAGATAGGAGACCATCACTCAGACAGGAGACCATCACTCAGATAGGAGACCATCACTCAGACAAGAGACCATCACTCAGATAGGAGACCATCACTCAGACAGGAGACCATCACTCAGACAGCAGACAATCACTCAGACAAGAGACCATCACTCAGACAAGAACCCTCACTCAGACAGGAGACCATCACTCAGACATGAACCCTCACTCAGACAGGAGACCATCACTCAGACAGGAGGCCAGCACTCAGACAGGAGACCATCACTCAGACAGTAGACCATCACTCATATAAGAACCCTCACTCAGACAGGAGACCCTCACTCAGACAGGAGACCATCACTCAGACAGGAGACCATCACTCAGCCAGGAGACCATCACTTAGACAGGAGTCCTTCACTCAGACAGCAGACCATCACTCAGACAGGAGACCCTCATTCAGACAGGAGACCATCACTCAGACAAGAACCCTCACTCAGACAGGAGACCATCACTCAGACAGGAGACCATCACACAGACAGCAGACCATCACCCAGACAGGAGACCCTCATTCAGACGGGAGACCATTACTCAGACAGGAGACTATCACTCAGACAGGACACCATCACTCAGACAGAAGACCATCACTCAGACAAAAGACCCTCACTCAGACAGGAGACCCTCACTCAGACAGGAGACCCTCACTCAGATAGGAGACCCTCACTCAGACAGGAGACCCTCACTCAGACAGGAGACCATCACTCAGACAAGAACCCTCACTCAGACAGGATACCTCACTCAGACAGGAGACCATCACTCAGATAGGAGACCATCACTCAGACAGGAGACCATCACTCAGACAGGAGACCATCACTCAGACAGGAGACCATCATTCAGACAGGAGACCCTCACTCAGACAGGAAACCATCACTCAGACAGGAGACCATCACTCAGACAGGAGACCATCACTCAGACAGGAGACCCTCACTCAGACAGGAAACCATCACTCAGACAGGAGACCATCACTCAGACAGAAGAGAATCACTCAGACAGCAGACCATCACTCAGCCAAGAACCCTCACTCAGACAGGAAACCATCACTCAGACAGGAGACCATCACTTAGACAGGAGACCATCACTCAGACAGGAGACCATCACTCAGACAGGAGACCATCACTTAGACAGGAGACCATCACTCAGACAGGAAACCATCACTCAGACAGGAGACCATCACTTAGACAGGAGACCATCACTCAGACAGGAGACCATCACTCAGACAGGAGACCATCACTTAGACAGGAGACCATCACTCAGACAAGAACCCTCACTTAGACAGGAGACCATCACTCAGACAAGAACCCTCAATCAGACAGGAGACCATCACTCAGCCAGGAGACCATCATTTAGACAGGAGTCCCTCACTCAGACAGCAGACCATCACTCAGACAGGAGACCCTCACTCAGACAGGAGACCATCACTCAAACAAGAACCCTCACTCAGACAGGAGACCATCACTCAGACAGGAGACCATCACTCAGACAGGAGACCCTCATTCAGACAGGAGACCATCACTCAGACAGGAGACTATCACTCAGACAGGAGACCATCACTCAGACAGGAGACTATCACTCAGACAGGAGACCATCACTCAGACAGGATACCATCACCCAGACAGGAGACCATCACTCAGCAGGAGACCATCACTCAGACAAGAGACCCTCACTGAGACAGGAGACCCTCACTCAGACAAGAACCCTCACTCAGACAGGAGACCATCACTCAGACAGGAGACCATCACTCAGACAAGAGACCATCACTCAGATAGGAGACCATCACTCAGACAGGAGACCATCACTCAGACAGGAGACCATCACTCAGACAGGAGACCATCACTCAGACAGCAGACAATCACTCAGACAAGAGACCCTCACTCAGATAGGAGACCCTCACTCAGATAGGAGACCCTCACACAGACAGGAGACCCTCACTCAGAAAGGAGACCATCACTCAGACAAGAACCCTCACTCAGACAGGAGACCATCACTCAGATAGGAGACCATCACTCAGACAGGAGACCATCACTCAGACAGGAGACCATCACTCAGACAGGAGACCATCACTCAGACAGGAGACCCTCACTCAGATAGGAGACCCTCACTCAGATAGGAGACCCTCACTCAGACAGGAGACCCTCACTCAGACAGGAGACCATCACTCAGACAAGAACCCTCACTCAGACAGGATACCTCACTCAGACAGGAGACCATCACTCAGATAGGAGACCATCACTCAGACAGGAGACCATCACTCAGACAGGAGACCATCACTCAGACAGGAGACCATCACTCAGACAGGAGACCATCACTCAGACAGGAAACCATCACTCAGACAGGAGACCATCACTTAGACAGGAGACCATCACTCAGACAGGAGACCATCACTCAGACAGGAGACCATCACTTAGATAGGAGACCATCACTCAGACAGGGGACCATCACTCAGACGAGACCATCACTCAGACAGCAGACCATCACTCAGACAGCAGACCATCACACAGACAGGAGACCATCACTCAGACAGGAGACCATCACTTAGACTTGAGACCATCACTCAGACAGGAGACCATCACTGATCCAGGAGACCATCACTTAGACAGGAGACCATCACTCAGACAGGAGACCATCACTCAGCCAGGAGACCATCACTCAGACAGGAAACCATCACTCAGACAGGAGACCATCACTCAGACAGGAGACCATCACTCAGACAGGAGACCATCACTTCGACTGGATACCATCACTCAGACAGGAGACTATCACTTAGACACAGACCCTCACTAAGACAGCAGACCATCAATCAGACAGGAGACCATCACTTCGACTGGATACCATCACTCAGACAGGAAAGCATCACTCAGACAAGAACCCTCACTCAGACAGGAGACCATCACCCAGACAGGAGACCATCACTCAGACAGGAGACCATCACTCGGACAGGAGACCATCACTCAGACAAGAACCCTCACTCAGACAGGAGACCATCACCCAGACAGGAGACCATCACTCAGACAGGAGACCATCACTCAGACAGGAGACCATCACTCGGACAGGAGACCATCACTCAGACAGGAGACCATCACACACGAAGGACAGTGAAAGGAAATACAAAAATCTTTGTGGTTCATCAACTAATCTTAAAAATCCAACTCTTATACGGTGTACACGTGTGTGTGTGTGTGTGTGTGTGTGTGTGTTTTATTTCCCGTACATGACACACACACATACACAAGGCACAAATTGATGTCTGTTACGGTAATTTCAAGCAGTAATCGGGTGAAATGTTCAATGTTCTTTGTTCACTCCAAACTCTGTTAACAAAGTCAGCAGTATTTATCACTCACGCAGGTAATTGCTGGCGTCAATAAACACGTACAGGTACAAATTGTAAGACTTAATGCTAAAACAAATTAATATTTCGTCACCAGAACGATGCTTCAAGTAATATCTCACTGGTAGCGAGTGAGGAGAACACTGCTTCAGGTAATATCTCACAGGTAGAGAGTGAGAATAACACTGCTACAGGAGGTATATTACAGATAAAGAGTGAGGAGAATGCTGCTTCAGGTAATGTCTCACAGGTAGAGAGTGAGAAGAACACTACTAGAGGTAGTATATTACAGGTAAAGAGTGAGGAGAACGCTGCTTCAGGTAATATCTCACAGCTAGGAAAGTGAGAAAAACACTTCTGCAGGCAGTATATTACAGGTAAAAAGTAAGGACAATGCTGTTTCAGGTCATATCTCACAGAAACGACAACACCTTAGTGTAAGTTTTGTTTTAGACCTTTGGTACAGGAACGGGACGTTAGCATAGTCAGGGACAAGGCTGACAAGGAAGGTACAAAAAAACCTTAATTGTTGGTGATATCCAGGTATGGTATGGATAGATCTTTCTGTGCTAATAATAGAAATAGGATGAGAGTGTGTTTGCCAGGAGCTGGGGTAGGGGATATATTTGAAAGGATGGACAATATCTTGTCTGGTAATGGGAACAAACCCATTATCTGCCTCAGTGCAGTAGGCAATAATATTGGCCGGTGTAGGAGTGAGGAGCTTCTTGATATGTTCAAGACAGCTATAGAACGTATTAAGTCGAAGGGAGTTATCCCTATCATATGTGGTGTCCTGCCTAGAAGGAGAGTTGGCAATGAATGGTTGTCAAGGGTAGTTGGTGTCAGCGGCCGTCTTGACAGATATTGCAAGTCAATATCAAACCCATTCATTGACAAGTGGGACAACTTTTACAGAAGAAAGTACCTTTTTGCTAGGGATGGGGTGCATCTGTCTAGGGATGGGGTGGCAACCATGGCTGGCTCTCTCGAGAGGGCAGTTCAAAAGATGTCGAAGTCATTAAACTGCTTGGAGAACATATGAGCACGGGGGTGGAGGAGATTGCAGTGGGAGCGGGTAAACAAAGTGAAAGGTTTCTGGGAAATAGTGCAAGGAATGATGACAAAACTAAATTAGGCAGGGAGTTAAAACCTAAACGCGACAAAGAGAGGACTCAGTACATGACTAACTTAAATGTCTACTATGCAAACAGTAGAAGTATGAGAAACAAAATGGATGAAATCAGGGCATTGGCATGTACCGAAAAAAATCGATATAATGGCATTCACCGAAACATGGATAAACCTAGACTCACGTGAGTTACCTGTCGAATACCAAATTGCAGGTTACAAATCATCGCATACCTATAGCCAGATTAGGAAAGGAGGCAGAGTAGCAATCTATGTCAAGAATAATCTGAAGTGTGAAATAAATAAGGAAATAAAAAATGAATGGAATACGGAAACAATTTGGATAGAATTAATCGATGGTAGGGAAAAATTAATCACAGGAGAAATATATAGACCTCCTAATCTTGATAGAGTTAGTGAACGATTTATTTGGGATAAAATGCACAGGGCTTCCATAGATAGCAAAGTCTATATAGTAGAAGACTTTAACTTTAGCCAAATAGATTGCATTGACCTTGAGGGTAACTCAGAATCAGAGGCTTTTCTTAAACCAATCCAGGACTGTTTCCTAAGCCAACGAACCCACCCGGGGTAATAATATACTCGATTTAATTCTGTCAAACAGAGAAAACCTCATTAGTAATGTCGAGATAGGCAACGAACTTGTTAACAGAGATCACAAAGAAATAAGAATCCAATTAGAATTTCAGGGCAGTAGCAAGGCAAATTCCACTAAAGTCTCAGGTTTCAGAAGGGCAAACTTTGATAGTTTGAATAGGCAGCTGAGAGAAGGGGTATCATGCTTGGGGTTGAATTACATGACCTCACATGAGGTGACCTCAAGCAATATACCCAAAGAGGGCGACCTCACCTTACCTGGAGACCTGACGGTTGAGGATGACCTGATCACGAGATCTGAGGTTGACGAGTTCCACAACAGTTTAAATAATGAGTTACTTAATGCACAAAGGCAGAACATACCATACAGAAAACTCAGATCAAACAACAATGACCATAAATGGATAAATAATTATTTAAAGAATATTATTGGACAAAGGAAGGCTATAGGTAGGAGAGTAAATTGTGGTGAAGTTTACCTCCGAGATTATAATAAGTTATTGGCTGGTAGGGTTGAGATCGAGATAAGAAAAGCAAAGAATAATAATAAACTGAAGGTAGCAAGGTAGGCGAAGTCAAACCCCAAGGCATTCGTTCAAATGTATCAAACTAAAACACGAGAAAAGACTGGACCAATACAGTCAGATACCAGCAAGCTAACTGGTAACGACTTAGAAATGAGCAATAATCTGAATATATATTTTTCAACAGTTTTCACTACCGACAATTTAAACATGATACCCGAGGCACCGATTCCATACAGAGATAGTGAAGAAAATAAATTAAGCGAGATAGTAGTGGCTAGTAACGATGTTCGTAACCAAATAGACAAAGGAAAGCCTAATAAGTCACCAGGTCTCGATGAGATATTTGCCAGAATATTAAAGGAATGTAAGGAAGAGCTTAGTATGCCCTTAGTATGCCCTTGGCGAATGTAATACCTATGTTCAAGAAGGGAGATAGATCACTATCCTCTAAGAATTTTCCAATCAGTCTAGCATCAATTGTAGGCAAATTACTGGAAGCCTTCGACAGAGTACCCCACGAAAGACTAAGAAGAAAAGTGGAGGCTCATGGCAATAAAGGAGATATTCTAAAATTCATTAGGGCGTGATTACAGGAGAGGAAACAGCGAGAGAGCATTAATGGAACTAAATCCGATGGGAGCAACCTCACTAGTGGAGTTCCCCAATGCTCAGTACTTGGACCATTATTATTTACTATATACATAAACGACATAGGTATCAGCGTAGACAGCAACATAAGTAAATTTGCTGATGACACTAAAATTGGGTGTGTAATTAAATCTGACGAGGACTCCGAAAATCTACAGGAAGATCTGAACAAATTTTTCAAATAGTCTGAAAAATGGCAGATGAAATTCAATGTGGACAAATGATAAGTACTCAGTATAGGAGATGTAAACAGGGAAACAAAATACCATATGAGCAATGATGTTATTGAGAAATCCGACTGCGAGAAAGATTTAGGAGTAATGATAAGAACACAAAGAACATAAGAAAGTGGGATACTGCAGGAGGCCGACTGGCCCATACAGGGCAGATCCCTTTCACACCCATCCCAGCACTTCCATGTGCCTATCCAACTTCGTCTTGAAGCTCCCTAGCGTCCCCGATCCTACTATAGCACTCGGTAGCCTATTCCACATATCCACAACTCTATTACCAAACCAGTGCTTGCCTATATCCTTTCTGAATCGGAATTTATCTAATTTAAAGCCATTTGTTCTAGTTATTTCGTTATTACTGAGCTTCAGAACATCTTCCATTTTACCCTTGTTAATCCCACTTACCCACTTGTACACCTCTATCATATCTCCCCTAACTCTACGCCTCTCTAATGAATGTAAGCCTAAGCTTTTCAGTCTTTCTTCATATGGAAGGTTTCTAATATTATGGATCATTTTTGTCATTCTTCTTTGTACTCTCTCCAAAGAATCTATGTCCATTCTATAATAAGGACACCAGAACTGAACCGCATAATCCATGTGTGGCCTCACTAATGCTAGGTAAAGTTTCAAGATAACGTCAGCAGTTCTGTTACTCACAGACCTAGATATGAACCCAAGAATCCTGTTTGCCTTGTTGCGAACGCTGATACATTGTTTTCTAGATTTCAAGTCGTTGCTAACAAATACACCTAGATCTTTTTCACAAACTGAGTTTTCTATTTCCGTGTTACCTAGTTTATACTTAACGTTTGTATTCGTCTTCCCTATCTGTAGTACCTTGCATTTATCAGTATTAAAATTCATTTGCCAGTCTACTGACCACTCATGTAATGTATCTAGATCTCTTTGAAGGTGTTCAAAGTCACTGTCTGAATTTATCACTCTCCCCATTTTGGTATCATCTGCAAATTTACTAATCCTACTAGTTATGTCTAAATCAAGATCATTAATGAATATAACAAACAGCAGAGGGCCCAATACAGATCCCTGGGGAACTCCGCTTTTGACCGCACCCCAGTCTGAGTTTAATCCATTTATGTTGACTCTTTGTTTCCTACCAGTTAACCATGACCTAATCCATTTTAATAATGATCCACCTATTCCATGTGCTTCTACCTTCCTTATCAATCTCTCATGAGGGACTCTATCGAATGCTTTACTGAAATCTAAATAAATTATATCATATGACTTATCATTATCTACCTCTTCATATGCTTCTGAGAAAAAGCTAAGCAAATTTGTGAGACAAGAACGTCCCTGGGTGAACCCGTGCTGAGAAGAATGAATTAAGTTGAATGTTTCAAGGTGGCTTCTGATTTTTGTAGCAATAATTGACTCTAGAAACTTGCCTATGATTGACGTGAGACTAATGGGACGGTAATTTGATGCAATTGATTTATCACCCTTTTTGAAAATCGGAACTACATTTGCAAGTTTCCAAGCTTCTGGCACTAGGCCGGATTCTAATGACTTATTAAATAAAACTGCTAATGGATTACTCAACTCATCTCTACATTCTTTTAATATTCTAGCATATACCTCGTCTGGACCAGGCGATTTATGAGGCTTCAGTTTGTTAATTACTTTAAGCACATCTTTACTAGTAATATTGATATTCATCAACATATTTTCTATACTGTCGTTATATACCTTATGAACTTCTGGAAACTGTGCTAGGTTTTCATTTGTGAATACGGAGCGAAAATGACTATTTAACGTACTACACATTTCTATACTCATCATCAGTCATTTCTCCTGTCGTAGTTTTAAGGGGACCTATTGTATCTCTAACCTTTGATTTATACAGTTGATAAAAAGCTTTGGGGTTATTTTTCGATTCGTTTGCTATCTTGATTTCATAATTTCTCTTTGCTTTCCTAATTTCTGTTTTTACCTGTCTTGTTAGGTTCTGATAGTAACCAAGTAAGTGATTTTCGCCTTTCTTAACTTTTCTATATACTCCTTTCTTTTTCCCTAGAAGATCTAAGAGCATAAGCGCATAAGAATGGAGGAAACTGCAGCGGGCCTATTGGCCCATACTGGGCAGTCCCATTTACACCCAACACCTATCGTTCATATATCCATCCAACCTATGTTTGAAGCTATCCAGTGTGTTCCAGTTAATGATAATGTTTGGTAACTTGTTCCATTCATCTACTACTCTGTTTCCAAACCAATGTTTACCTATTTCACGCCTAAATCTTAATTTGTCTATTTTAAAACCATTGTTACGAGTTCGAACCACTTTACCAGTCACCACTCAAACACTCACCATCCACTTAGCCAGTCAACACTTATGCAGTCAACACTCACAGTTTACCCCATGTTTTGTTGTTGTTTCTATTATTATTATTATTATTATTATTATTATTTTTATTATTATTATTGTTGTTGCTGTTGTTTTTATTATTATTATTATTATTACCATCATCATTATTATTATTATTATTATTATTATTATTATTTATTTATTTTTTTTTTAATTTGACTAAGAGGAGATGCAGATATTGCTCAATTTATTTCAGAGGGAACTTATGTTTTGATTCACATGAAGATTAACCCCCCATAGCTCATTGAATTTTCACCTGATGATTAATAGCCGAACGCTACTTACGATAGGGGAAGGTTAGGTTAGGTAATGTTAGGTGATATTTGGTTGGTTTAGGTTAGATGATATTTGGTTAAGAACATAAGAACATAAGAATGGAGGAAACTACAGCGGGCCTATTGGCCCATACTGGGCAGTCCCGTTTACACCCAACCCCTATTGCTCATATGAGCATCCAACCTATGTTTGAAGCAATTCAGCGTATTCGAGTTAATGATGATATTTGGTAACTTGTTCCATTCATCCACTACTCTGTTTCCAAACCAGTGTTTACCTATTTCACGCCTAAATCTAAATTTGTCTAATTTAAAACCATTGTTACGAGTTCGCTCCTGGTTGGATAATTTGAGTACCTTTGTAATGTCCCCTTTGTTTAGCCCTTGCCTTCCACTTATACACCTCTATCAGGTCGCCCCTCGCTCTACGTCTCTCGAGGGAGTGCAAATTAAGATGCTTTAACCTGTCTCTATACTCAAGGTTCCTAATGCCCGGGATTAGTCTTGTCATTCTCCTCTGAATTCTTTCCAAGGATTCTATATCTATTCTGTAATACGGTGACCAGAACTGAACTGCGTAATCCAGGTGTGGTCTCACAAGAGCAAGATACAGTTTTTGGATGACCTCGCTAGTCTTGTAACTAACACTCCTTTGTATGAACCCAAGTACTTTATTAGCCTTGTTACGAGCAAAAACACATTGTTTACTTGGCTAAATCTCTCTCGCAGTCGGATTTCTCTATGGCATCGTTGTTCATCTGGTATCTGGTTTCCCTGTTTACATCTCCTATACTGAGTACTTTACATTTGTCGACATTGAATTTCATCTGCCATTTTTCAGACCATTGGAAAAATTTGTTTAGATCTTCCTGTAGTTTTGCCGAGTCCTCGTCAGATTTGATAACACGTCCTATTTTAGTGTCATCAGCAAATTTACTTATGTTGCTGTCTATGCCGATATCTATGTCGTTTATGTATATAATAAACAATAATGGTCCAAGTACTGAGCCTTGGGGAACTCCACTTGTGACGTTGCTCCAATGGGACTTAGTGCCGTTAATGCTCACTCGCTGTTTCCTGTCCTGTAACCACGCCCTAATCCATTTAAGGATGTCACCTTTGATGCCATGAGCTTCTATCTTTCTAATTAGTCTTTCGTGGGGGACTCTGTCGAAGGCTTTGCTAAAGTCGAGATATACCACATCATAATTGTGCCCCTCGTCCACTGATTCGAAAACTGATGAAAAGAATGTTAATAGATTATTTAGGCAAAAACGTCCGCTTGTGAAGCCATGCTGGGAATCATTGATCAAGCTGTGCTTCTCTAGGTGATTTCGAATAGAGTTTGAAATGATTGCTTCCAGTCATTTGCCTACTATTGATGTTAGACTGATTGAGCGGTAGTTAGAGGATTGTGATCCATCCCCTTTCTTGAAAATCGGTATTACATTCGTTATCCTCCAGGATTCTGGTACTACACCTGTTTTTAAGGACATGTTAAACAACTTTGCTAAGGGCATACTAAGCTCTTCCTTACATTCCTTTAATACTCTGGCAAATATCTCATCGGGACCAGGTGACTTATTAGGCTTTAGTTTGTCTATTTGCTTACTAATATCGTTACTAGTCACTACAATCTCACTTAATTTGTTTTCTTCACTATCTCTGAATAGAGTCGGTGCCTCGGGTATCGTGTTTAAATTTTCGGTGGTGAAAACTGTTGAAAAATATTTATTCAAATTATTGCTCATTTCTCCGTCGTTATCAGTGAGCTCGTCGGAGTCTGACCGTATTGGTCCAATCTTTTCTCGTGTTTTAGTTTGATACATTTGGTAGAATCCTTTGGGGTTTGTCTTCGCCTCCCTTGCTATCCTTACCTCATTATTCCTCTTTGCTTTCCTTTTCTCGGTTTTAACCCTACTCGCCAATACCCTATAATAGTCCCCGAGGTGAATTTCGCCACGATTTATCCTTCTACCTATAGCCTTCCTTTGGCCAATGATGTTCTTTAAATAATTATTTATCCATTTAGGGTCATTGTTGTCTGATCTGAGTTTTTTGTATGGTACGTTATGCCTTTGTGCATTAAGTAACTCACTATTTAAATTGTCGTGGAACTCGGCAATCTCAGATCTCGTTATCAGGTCTGTGTCATCTGTCAGGTTCACGGCCAAGCGCGACACCCTCTCTCAGCTGCCTCTTTAAACTGTCAAAGTTTGCCTTTCTGAAATCTGGTACCTTAGTGTCATTTTCCTTACGTCTGCCCTGAAAATCTAACTGGAATCGAATTTCTTTGTGATCGCTGTTTGCAAGTTCATTCCCTACCTCGACATTGCTAATGAGGTTTTCTCTGTTGGACAGAACTAAATCCAGTATATTATTACCCCGTGTGGGTTCGGTTATATGTTGACTTAGGAAACAGTCCTGGATCGTCTCGAGAAAATCCTCTGATTCCGAGTTACCCGTAAGGACAGTCCAATCTATTTGGCCAAGGTTAAAGTCGCCTACTATACAGACTTTGTTGTGCATGGAAGCCCTGCGCATTTCATCCCAGATAAGTCGCTCATTGACGCTATCAAGATTGGGGGGTCTATATATTACTCCTGTGATTAATTTTTCCCGACCGTCGCTTAATTCTATCCAAATTGTTTCTGTATTCCTCTGTTACGCCGTCTCTTAATTTACTTAAATATCCAGGTTCTAGGCGTAACCAAACAAAAAGTGAAGTAAATTATAAGAGAATAAAAAGAAGTAAAGTAGACCTTTAAGCATTTAATTGTTTAAATATTAACACAATAAAGAGCCTCGTAGGCTGTCACAACAAATTGATTCACCATCGAGACTTTTAAGACACAAGCGATACAAAACATCGAAACATCAAAAGAATAAAAATAAAGCATTGGATTACGTTAACACTGCATAAACATGTAAAAACTAACACTGAAATTAACTAACGTGAAACAACACTGAATTACTTGAATACAACTAAGCAAATACAGATGGACACAAACATAGACATAAATAGGTACTCGCAGATATACCACATTGGTGGCGACAGGAACAACACAAATAAATGAAGTATAAGTAACAAGTGACACTCAAAGGACGTGGACTGTATGACAAGAGAATTGAACTCACTCAAGTCAGTTGGTGGGTCCTATATATAAGGTCGGCTCCCGCCACGCGACCCGCCGGTGGGTCGTTTAACGATGCAGATAGTCAGAGAACAAAGAATGCTGGTTACAATACAAAATAAAGAAATAAGATGGGCTTGAACAAATAATGACAGTTAAAACCTTAACAGCACAGGGTAAGGTGACTAGAATATATAATAGTAAATTTAACACATCATTACAGGAATAATATGGAACATGGGAGCATGTTATATATAGAAAAAAAAGAAAAAATACGACAGGGTCGTAACACTTCCCCCATAAAATAAAATTTTGCTTGCACAAATTTTGATATGACAAGTGTTCCGACACCTTGAAGTCCAACAAAAAAAATTACCCTTCTTCAACAAATCAGTAAGGGGTAGTGACAACTTGGCAAAAATACAAATATATCTGGTAATAACCCACACAACCCAAAAATCTGCGTACTTGTCGTTTGTTACATGGAACAGGCATCTAAGAAATAGTGTCACACCTTGCTGTGGGAGGAGCAAGTTTCCAACCCAATTACATGTCTCAGATACAAAAGTTAGGCAAACAAATTCCGACTTAGCAAAGTTTATAACAAACAAGTCCTACATTTCCTAACTCAGTGAAGAGAGCGTCTAGCTGACATACTGTAAATGGTCTAACCAAGTGTCAGAAACAAAAATTACATCTAAATATACTACACAACCAAGCCAATTGGCCGTGACATCAGCCTTTGTAAGGTAGCAGGGGCATTGCAAAGCCCAAAAAGAATAACATTAAATTTATAGTTCTTACCTAATGTCACAAAACTGGATATGTTTTTAACACAACCGGTCAAGTACTTGCCAAAACCCTCGAAGGCAATCAATCTTAGAGAGGAACTTAGCGTTCCCGATTGCTTCGATGCAGTCGTCGACTCCTGGTAGAGGGAAGCTGTCCTTGTTGGTGACGGCGTTGACCGTGAGGAAGTCAATGCAGAATCGAAGAGTGCCGTCCTTCTTTGGTACTAGAGTGACTGGTGAGCACCACTCGCTGGTAGGGAGCCTGCTTGATAGGCTTAGCAGAACCAACAACAACATCATGCACTACGGCAGTGGTACAGCCAGGCCTGTCTTGGAAGACAAGAGGATGTTGTTGGATGGCGGTCAGCACGTCAGCCCTCTGGTGTCCCGGTAGACGCTGTAGATTCCCCTGCAATTTCCACGGAGTTGGGCTGCCAAATCCTGACTGATGACAGGGCGAGTGGACTTGCCCCTTTTCTTTCCTCTTCTTTCTCACCATCTACCAAGAAAGTGTCAACGGCACACACGGGAACTGGAACATCAGCAACAAATGGGGGTGCTGGGCGTGTGTGGTACAGCTTGGTGTTGACGTGACATAAGCACTGTAGTCGGCGCCTGTCAGGGGTAGAGATCGTATAATTCGTGGGGCTTACCTTCTTCACCACTCTATATGGCCCACTGAACTTCGCATGGAGCGGCTGTCCAGGTCTCGGCAAGGCTCCAACAACTTAAAAGCTCCTCTTTAACATCTCCAACTAAACTTAATACATTAATGCTCTCTCCACTACTACCTAACAATGAATTATTCCCAACTCTGTTAGGGCTTCCTTGAAAACTTTTCCTACAAAATGAAACACCGTCCGTTTGAGCACGGTACGGCAACCCGAAGTGACTAAACAGGTCAAACAAACATTTAACAAGGGCCTTAGCAGTAACTTTCCTAAGAGGTACAGCATACAAGTACCTAGTGGAGGTATTAAGGACTGTAAATAAATATTCAAACCCACTAGAAGTTTTAGGCAGAGGGCCTACAATATCACACTGTACTGTTGTAAAGGGCTCAGGTACGTGAGGTACTCTTACAAGTGGAAAAGGTGGAATAGCCTGATCGGCTTTGCCTACCTCATGACAAAAATGACAGTACTTACAATATTTAGTGACTTCTCTCCTCATACCTGGCCAATAGAACTTCCTGGCCAGCCTGTTGAACGTCTTTCGGGCACCTTGATGTCCAGAAAAGCGACCGTCATGGGCCAGAGCTAGAACATGTCCGCAAGTGTGTGGGATAACTATTCGAGTGATAGACGCCCAGTCCGCGTCTTCCTCTGACATAGTCGGTGGGAGCCAGCGGCAGCACAAAACACCGTCTTGACTGAAATACCTCGTGGTAGGGCCTGAATCATTGGCAGGATCGGACACCAGGTCAAACAAAACCGTAATGAAACTTCTTGCTCTTGCGCAGCTATTAAAGCAACTCTTCCGGTCACAGCATTAACTGCGGAAGAAATGTCTTGGGAAGCAATTGGGTTAGCAAAACGTCCCTCTAAGGACAGGGAGTTATCTACATCAGGAGTTACATTATGATCATTAGTCATTAACAAAAAACGAGTCACAGCACACAAGGGAAAACACCGGGCATATCTTCAAGCTGTTGCAGCAAATCGTTACCGAGTATGAGGTCCACTCTTCAGCAACAAGGAGACTTGACACGTACTAACACAGGCAGCTCGTGCTCACCGGCTACGTTTAGCTATACCTGAAAAACCAAAGGAGCTGCACCTTTACTCCAAAGGGCGCCCAAAACGACGTTTTGTCAGTCTTCCTCGCCGCAACAACACCCTCTTTGATGAGAGTTTGGAGACAACCCGAGTCTCAAAATAGTGACTGGCGATTCGACACCATCAACTTCTACCGTGCCTTGTGACAAAAAGGGACGAAAGGTACCAACGTCTGGGTCCTTCGCAAAACTCTCCTGGAAAAGATCAAAATCTCGTGAGGCGAGAACCGAAACTGCAACCTCTCGTGCTTCACCGTATTTGGCTGCGGCCTTGTCCAACAAAAATACGCCTTATGACCCGGCTTTCCACGGAAACTACAATTAAATTAGAAAATTATGACGCCCCATTAGGTGGCGAACGAGTCCATCTCCTCTTGTCATATACAAAATTATTATGCACAAAATTACCATTGTTAGTCCTACCATGCCTCAAAACAAATCCATCTGCATGCTTAGAAAAAAATACCACAAGTGTCAAAATGTCGTTAGTGAATCCTTGCAAGGTCGCCAAAATTGTTACGCCGTCTCTTAATTTACTTAAATATCCAGGTTCTAGGCGTAACCAAACAAAAAGTGAAGTAAATTATAAGAGAATAAAAAGAAGTAAAGTAGACCTTTAAGCATTTAATTGATTAAATATTAACACAATAAAGAGCCTCGTAGGCTGTCACAACAAATTGATTCACCATCGAGACTTTTAAGACACAAGTGATACAAAACATCGAAACTCAAAAGAATAAAAATAAAGCACTGGATTACGTTAACACTGCATAAACATGTAAAAACTAACACTGAAATTAACTAACGTGAAACAACACTGAATTACTTGAATACAACTAAGCAAATACTGATGGACACAAACAGAGACATAAATTGGTACTCACATAGATATACCACATTGGTGGCGACAGGAACAACACAAATAAATGAAGTATAAGTAACAAGTGACACTCAAAGGACGTGGACTGTATGACAAGAGAATTGAACTCACTCAAGTCCGTTGGTGGGTCCTATATATAAGGTCGGCTCCCGCCACGCGACCCGCCGGTGGGTCGTTTAACGATGCAGATAGTCGTTAGAGAACAAAGAATGCTGGTTACAATACAAAATAAAGAAATAAGATAGGCTTGAACAAATAATGACAGTTAAAACCTTAACAGCACAGGGTAAGGTGACTAAAATATATAATAGTAAATTTAACACATCATTACAGGAATAATATGGAACATGGGAGCATGTTATATATAGAAAAAAAAGAAAAAATACGACACGGTCGTAACACTCTCAGTTTTTATTTCCTTATTTATTTCACACTTCAGATTATCCCTAACATAGATTGCTACTCCGCCTCCTTTCCTGGTCTGCCTATCGGTATGGAACAGTTTGTAACCCGCAATTTGGTATTCGACTGGTAATTCACGTGTGTCTAGGTTGATCCATGTTTCAGTGAATGCAATTATATCGATTTCTTCGGTACATACCAAGGCCTTAATATCATCCATTTTGTTTCTCATACTTCTACTGTTCGCGTAGTATACATTTAAGTTAGTCGTGTTCTGAGTCCTTCCCTTACCGCGTTTAGTTTTAAACTCCCTGTCTAATTTAGTTTTGTCATCATTCCTAACACTATTTCCTTGTAATCTTTCGCCTTGTTTACCGGCTCCCACTGCAGTCTCCTCCACCCCCGTGCCCCTATGTTCTCTTAGCAGTTTAAAGACTTCGATATCTTTTGAACTGCCCCCTCTAGAGCCCCAGCCAGGGTTGCTACTCCATCCCTAGACAGGTGCACCCCATCCCTAGCATAAAGGTCCCTTCTGCCATAGAAGTTGTCCCAGTTGTCAATGAATGGGACTGATATTGACTTGCAATATCTGTCAAGACGGTCGTTAACACCAACTGCCCTTGACAACCATTCACTGCCAACTCTCCTTCTAGGCAGGACACGGCATATGATAGGGATCCCTCCCTTAGTCCTAATACGATCTATGGCTGCCTTGAACTTATCAAGAAGTTCCTCGCTCCTACACCGGCCAATATCATTGCCTCCTGCACTGAGGCAGATAATGGGTTTGTTCCCATTACCAGACAAGATATTGTCCATCCTGTCAACTATATCCCCCACCCCAGCTCCTGGCAGACACACCCTTATCCTATTTTTGTTTTTACCACAAAAGGCCCTGTCCATTAGGGTGTGTCAATTTAGGTGGTGAACTGGCTAAATTGAAAATCGAGTAATTTGGTAGCAATTTATTGTAGTCTTTAAGCATGCAAAACAATATTCTGGCATAAATTTTTTTTTTAATAAGTCCTACCTACATCAAATGGATTTTTAAATGTACATATTTGTGAATTTATAACATAACCAGCGTTTGCACACATGTTACTGTTTCAAGTTTCAAATTATTATATTTTATTATCCGTAGTCTATTTGAAAGTAACCAATGCCTTCACACTCTCTTTGCTTTGGTTTCTTGTCATCAGTAGTCTGCTTGCTATTTGTGCTTTGATGCAACCTTCTCGCCTCTCGTGGCTGTAAACATGGCCCGCTGCTTCTGTGACCATTTTCACACATCTCTCCACACTTTGAGTGTGGGAAGGCCACTTCGGCACCTGCATTGGAGTCTCTTTAAGGTTTCTCAATTCTTGGCTAGTTAGACTTGTTGTCAATGGTGGCTCTAAGACTTCCAAACTCAAGTCAACCAATTCTGACAATTTGGTGGCATTGACGTTTATTGGGGGAACTTTTCTTGAATGAAACGAACAGTCTCCCAACTGGTCGTCATCTATTAGCGTTCCTCTAATCTTTAGAATGACTTCTACAGCCTCGGTTCGGAGATTGGTACATTGACTGCAAAGCATTGCTTGCAAAACTGCTTCTGATCGAGCATACCAAGCGGACCTTCTTGCCACAGGTAACACGATGTCCCTCACTACCTTCCTCTGTGTTCTTACTAGCTGCAATTGAAACAAAAGGTGATTGGGCCCATCCACCCACATAGGATTAAGTTTCACACTAAACCACTGGGGAAGATAAACTCCAATAATAAATTCAACAATTAACCTCAAATTCTTCAGCACTTTGCCCTTCAATTCGTGTTTGGAAATCCAAATCCTGCAGAAACGAAGAGCTGTAGTTAACCAACGGCTGTGACTGACAGGTCCAATCTCCAAGAGAGCCAATGACTGAGGCACTTCTCCTGATCTTATTGCTTGGGCAATACGATAAGCATAGGATTGATCTGTGCTGAGATCTTTGATGACTCCTTCAGACAACGCCGGAAGGGGAGGGCCAACTTCGACCTTTGGAAAGGTTGTATTTATTTCTAGTTGTGTTGCTTCATCCAGCATGATGCCAAGGGGACCTGACCACTTGTTGTTGCTCTTTGTAGGACCATCAAGTTCCTGGATGAGATGACGAAGAGGTAGCTCGCCTGTATGTAAATCACATACAATCCAAACAAGTCTTCTTCCTAGTTTTTTCTCTAAATGCGTCATTACACCCCCCTGCCATCCGGTGTTCACTGCAGTTGAATCTCCACCAACAGCCTGCAGTGAACTGCCAAGTCCTCTCTCCTGAACCCAACATAAAATATGATCAGCAATGACCTCTGCATGTTTCTTCCCTTCTACTTCAGTTTCGGGAGCAAAGTGAAACAAAAACCGACCACCAGGCTCAGAACAGACAGAGTAGTGTTCTTCTTTGATGAGACCTGGAAACTTTCTGTTCACTCCCTCTACTTCTAGCAAAACTTTTGTGTCATCTATTCTTCCATCAAACAAAAGACAGGAGAGCCCTCCCTCGCTTAAATCTTTTTCATGCTGATCAGATATTTCCTTCATTATTTTTTCTTGTGCTCTTCTAATTTTATTATGATCTATCACCAAAGATACATCCTCTCGGCTGATGAGGCCTGCATCTATCCAAGCGGCAGTTGCAATTTCTGCAGCCTCACGAAGTCCAGCATGGTGGCGAATACTAGCTAAAGCAATGTTTGAAATATTTCTTGTGTTGTATTTCATTTTCTTTGGTAAAGGTTCAGATGGCTCTTTGGAACTATCATCTGATGTTGCTTCCTGTTCATCAGAAGAACTATCAAAGAAGTGATAAACATCTTGACACAGCTCTTCCTCTCTTTGGATGGCTTCTTCACTCTTCATTTTCTTCTTTTGTTCCCTCTCTCGGATTTGTTCTCTCTTCTTGGCATTAGCAATCTGCTTCTTTGTTTCTGAATAATCTATTGAACCCATTTGCATACTTCCTTGGCCTTCTGCCTTTGTCCTCTGTGCCTTTATAAATTCAAGCTCTAAAACAGGGATCTTCTTTTCACGAGGACAACCACAATCAATGTGGGAATTATTTTCTCTCTTACCTGAGTGAGAACAGTTGGATTCAGAACATAATTGTATGGAGCACTTGCAGGTCAAAATGTCAAACAGAGTATCAAGTGTGTGCAGAAATTCATTTTTCCTGGCCAAGTTTCCTTTACCAAGTGATGTTTCAACTGCTTTGTGCCATAATTTCGTTAGTTTTAGCTCAATAGTTCGACACTGATTAATCACAGGTGGTTTGAATAGTGCATTAGCTTTTGTCCATTGATGCAGAAGAGGGACTATCATGTCATTTATGACTTCTTTATCTGTATAGTTCCTTCTGTCCTTTGCATTTTTTTCTCGAAGGAGTAACCCTAATCTTAGCATGTCTCTCACTGTTGGAAGTTCTGATACGGGAAGCTCCTTCCCTTTACCAACTAGCAGGCTCAAGTGGGTTGACAACTGACTTCTTGTCTTCAATTTTGACATCTTCACACTATCTGACAAATCGAAAAATATTTCAATGTTTCATAATTCAATTGCTGTTTCAAAAAATATCAATTTGTTTATCAAAAATGCTGTAACAGAAATAACATAATAATTTCTTAGAACATAATGTTTTATACAATGATATAAGTAACTGCGACAATCAATATGCCCTACTTACAATAATTAAAATGTAGAATTCGTCTGGTAGAGTAGGTGCAAGTGCAATGAGAGCAAACCACCGTCTATGATATCTAGAAGGAGAGTGAGCCGGGCGCCTTATCCTCACGCTTGGTACAAGTCAAAACAACAATTAAACTGTCCCACACGGAGAGCCTGTTCATGTTCATGTTCTGACATGCATATTGTACACAAGCTATAGAACCATAAAATACTCCATAATCCATATGCTTACATGAGATTAGTTAATATCAAGTGAATAATTCTAATCAAGTCTCATTAATTTGTTGAAATACTGATATTTGAAACTTTAAGGTATAATTGATGTAGGTGAGGGTTATTTCAATTCATTTTTGTTTGCTAATCTCAAGTTTAGACATAAAGAGGCACAATATTTTGACTACCTAATTTGATTTTCAACATGTTAACAAAATTGACACACACTACTGTCCATGTACCTTACCTGTGAGTCACCAACAATTAAAGTTTTTATACCTTCCTTGTCATCCCTGCCCCTGACTGTACTAACGTCCAATTCGTCTATCAAGGGACTGAACTGGTTGGTACACTTAGCTGTTGTTGTCGTTGTTGTCGTATCCTTCGTGTGCTTCTTCACCACCAGCTTGGTCCTACCACTACTCACGACTTTCCACTCGTTTGATTTTTCGTCAGGCACTGGCTTTACTCGTCCAGCCTCTCCTTTTAACTTCGCCAGCTCTTTCCTTAATTTCAGGTTCTCCAACGTGGCCCTCTCAAATTCTAACTTGGCCCTCGCCAATTCTTCAGTGGACCACTCCAGTTTGGTCAACAAACTCTCATACCCAAGACCGCACATATCACTGGCCATATCTGATAATTATCCCTCTGGAGCTAACCCTGCCGTGACCTTTCCCCTAGTGAGGTCAGAACACAACTGAGTTAGGTGATATTT
The DNA here is from genome assembly GCA_958450375.1 of Homarus gammarus. Classification (NCBI taxonomy): domain Eukaryota; kingdom Metazoa; phylum Arthropoda; class Malacostraca; order Decapoda; family Nephropidae; genus Homarus; species Homarus gammarus. The sequence goes on along the minus strand of CAUDMG010000541.1, from coordinate 102,254 downwards.
GGTTGGTTTAGGTTAGGTGATATTTGGTTGGTTTAGGTTTGGTGATATTTGGTTGGTTTAGGTTTGGTGATATTTGGTTGGTTTAGGTTAGGTGATATTTGGTTGGTTTAGGTTAGGTGATATTTGGTTGGTTTAGGTTAGGTGATATTTGGTTGGTTTAGGTTAGGTGATATTTGGTTGGTTTAGGTTAGGTGATATTTGGTTGGTTTAGGTTAGGTGATATTTGGTTGGTTTAGGTTAGGTGATATTTGGTTGGTTTAGGTTAGGTGATATTTGGTTGGTTTAGGTTAGGTGTTATTTGGTTGGTTTAGGATAGTTGATATTTGGTTAGGTTAGGGAGGTGATATTTGGTTGGTTTTGGCTAGGTGATATTTGGTTGGTTTAGGATAGGTGATATTTGGTTGGTTTAGGATAGGTGATATTTGGTTGGTTTAGGATAGGTGATATTTGGTTAGGTTAGGGAGGTGATATTTGGTTGGTTTTGGCTAGGTGATATTTGGTTGGTTTAGGATAGGTGATATTTGGTTGGTTTAGGATAGGTGATATTTGGTTAGGTTAGGGAGGTGTGTATGTGTATATATTTGTTGTTGTTAGGAGGAAGTGGTGAGAACGCTGTTGACGGAACTAATAACACTGGCGGGGTCCCAGGTTGTAAGGGGCGGCTCCGTCTCTTGTTTTGCCCGCCCTCCATCTTGGTCTTTGCCTCATGTTTTCTGTGTCTGTCTGGTGGAGCTATGATTTTTTTTTTATCGTAAGTAAGGCACAAAGTCGGTATGGTTAGGTTAGGTTGTGTTGTGGAGGATAGCTTGGGTCAGGTTAGGTTAAGTTGTGGAGGATAGCTTGGGTCAGGTTAGGTTAAGTTGTGGAGGATAGCTTGGGTCAGGTTAGGTTAAGTTGTGGAGGTTAGGTTAGGTTTTATTATACTAAGTTAGGGTAGAGTAGGTTAGGTTAGGTTTTATTATACTAAGTTAGGGTAGAGTAGGTTAGGTTAGGTTTTATTATACTAAGTTAGGGTAGAGTAGGTTAGGTCAGGTTTTATTATACTAAGTTAGGGTAGAGTAGGTTAGGTTAGGTTAGGTTACCCTATGATAAGATTGGGGTAGGATATATTACGTTGATTTGGAGCGAAGCAATCAGAGAGAGAGAGAGAGAGAGAGGATGTGGTGAAGTCAGAGCGGATTACTGGTGACGGGAATTACATAATCCACAAACGACTGCTGGACTCTGACGTCATCCATAACTACTACTCTAAATTTATTCTGGTACTCATGGACGGTCCTCTGACGTCACACAAGATAAGTTAGAATCCACTCAGTTTAATTACGAGTTGATTCACTTAAAATAATTCACTTTACAGGGGAGCCTTATTCATCCATTTTGGTTGGTTCCGTATCGATCTGAATTTTCTTTTAGGGATGTGTTTATTTTGAGCATTATTGATTGTCGCAATAAATTGTTCATAAGTAGCTGCTAAATTAAATTCTGGGTTATCCCATCCTAAGTTGACAGTTTCCGGAGGTGTGGGGGGGATTAATCTTTTGACCATAGGGTCATCTCTTAGGTCTCTCCTTAAGCTACCGTAATTAGCCTTCCTAAAATCCGGGATCAAGGCCGAATTTTCCTTCTTCCTGCCATCCCATATTATGTTAAAATATATGGCTTTATGATCACTGTTTCCTAGTTCGTCTCCAATCCCAACATCTTTTACTAGATTTTCATTATTACTGAGAACTAAATCGAGGATATTATTTCCTCTAGTGGGCGAGTTTATGAATTGATATAAAAAAACTATCTTGTACTACTTCTAGAAAATCTTCAGATTCATTATCGCTAAGTTGATTTTTCCAATCTATGCCTGAAAAGTTGAAATCGCCTAGAATACATACATTGTTTCTATCAGATGCCTTCTATATTTCCTCCCATAGCAATTTACCATCGTTCCTACTCAAATTAGGTGGTCTATATATAACACCAATGTCTACGGATTCACTGCCCTCACCAATCTCTACCCAAATACTTTCATTGTCGCTATTTGTTTTAATGTTTGATTTATTGCAGCTTTTTAATGACACCCTGATATACACTGCTACACCGCCACCTCTCCTTCCTACTCTGTCAAATTTAAATAGGTTATATCCTGAAATATGAAATTCTGCTAAAAAATGTTTGCTGTTTGAATTTATCCATGTTTCCGTTATTGCAATTATATCTATGTTCTCTTTACTAACAATGGCCCTGAGCTGGTCCATTTTGTTACACAGGCTTCTACTATTAGTATAATAAACACTTAATATATTTCTTCCGTTTCTATCTGTTTTACATTTATTACTTTGATGTTTGTTATTATGACTAACTATATTTTCAGCATTATCTACTTCTGTTTCACTACTTCCCAGGACCTGCTTGTTTTTTGACTCCCAATTACCCCGACCCCTCTCTACTGGCGAAACCCCCCCTTCGGAGTGACAATTTCACGCTCCAGGGATGCAGACAACGTCTTTACCCCCTCACGAGACAAGTGTACTCCATCGCGACAGTACAGGTAGTCGTTGCCATAAAATCGTTGCCAGTCATCAATGAATGCCCAACCATTGTTTGCACAATGTTTTTCCAGTCGGCAATTAATAGCAATTGCCCTGGACAGCCATTCACGACCAACCCCTCTTCTAGGCAAGACACCACATACTATCGGGATCCCTCCCCTATCTCTAATCTTCCCCAGCGCCTCCCTATACCTCTTGAAAAGCTCCTCACTCCTAACCTTACCTATGTCGTTTCCTCCCACACTAAGACACACTAGTGGATTGGTACCCTCCCCTGACAAAACTCTGTCTAACCTCTCGGCTACATGCCCTATCCCAGCCCCAGGAAAACATACCCTAGTCCTACGTGTCCTATCTCTCGCACAAAAAGCCCTATCCATAAACCTCACCTGGCTGTCACCAACTACCACGACCTTACCTGTGGGCAGGGTTTGTACAACTGCCCTTTCCTCTCCTTGATCCATACCGTCCTGCCTCTTCTCTTCCTCTCCAGCTTCCTGCAGCACCTGGTAAGGGATACTGCACTCCACACCCTGGTCAGCTTTCCTAAGCCTGACCCTAGTCCCCTTGGAGACAACCACTCTCCACGCCTGCTCCTCCGTCGCAGGTGTCCTGCTAGGCAGGACACCTACCTGAAGGAGTTCCGTCCTGAGGGCTTCATTTTCCCCCTTTAGAGTGTCAACCTCACTCCTCAACTGCCCCAGCTGCCTTAACAGCGTGGCAAGGAGGTCGTCCTTCCCCACACTCCCCTCCTCTTCCCCCACAGCACAACGATCCAAAGCGGCCATTTTCCTTGGTCTCTAGCGGGAGCACGATCGGCACGACCTTCTCCAAGCTGGGTCAGAGGTCAACTAAGCTGGGTCAGAGGTAGGAATCTTAAGCCAGGTAAACCATGTGTATTTGCTCGAAACAGGGCTAATAAAGTACTTGGGTTCATACAAAGGTGTGTTATTTACAAGACTAGCGAGGTCATCCTAAAACTATATCTTGCGCTTGTGAGACCTCACTTGGATTACGCAGTTCAATTCTGGTCACCATATTACAGAATGGATAATGATAAAACTAATCCCGGGCATTAGGAACCTTGAGTACAGAGAGAGGTAAAAACATCTTAATTTGCATTCCTCAAGAGACATAGAGTGGGGGGCGATATGATGGAGGTGTTTAAATGGAAGTCAGGGCTAAACAAAGAGGACATTATAAAGGTACTCAAACTATCCAACCAGGAGTGAACTCAAAACAATAGTCTTAATTTAGAGAAATTTAGATTTAGGCTCAAAATAAGTAAACATTGGTTTGGAAATAGAGTAGTGGACGAGTGGAACAAGTTACCAAATATCATCGTTAACTCGAATACGCTGGATAGCTTCAAACATAGTTTGGATGGATATAAGCAATAGGGGTTGGGTGTAAATGGGACTGCCCAGTATGGGCCAATAGGCATGCTGCAGTTTCCAGTCGAGCTCGGACCACGTAGGTGGATAAACGTTTGTGCCGTGCTCCTGCTGTCCACACAAACACCACCTTTGTCTCCTACCCCCACTGCCGGCTCTTTGCCAGGCGATGGGGGGGGGGGGGGGCGACACAAGCACCCCAGGAGAGGCGTCCCCTTCTCTCTCGTGGATACAGACATTTCTGAGACGGATAGTCATAGTGCATCCCACATCTTGCAAGAGTCAGACCTCAGTGATAGTGACGGTAACAGAAATGTTTCTTTGGGAAATACTTGCCTGAGTGGCAACACCACTGCCAAGGACAACGAGCTTCCCCTCACCACCCACTCCTCTGCCAACTAACCAAGTATATTGCATCTGCACTTTCCCAAGGACTCACTGAAAGCCGTTGAGAACCGGTTTAATTGGACAACAAAGTATTGGAAACAACACTGTCTCATCATTCAATTCCGAAAAGGTAAGAACCATAACTTTATCAAGTGTCAGGCACCCGAGGTCTCTGAAATGCTCAGTACTGAAAGGGAACCAGCTTCACAACCTGAGACTTATTGTCCAATTCATCGTGAGTGTCTACTTGCCAAATTGGTTCAACACCAAGGTCAAGTCATCGTTCTCCGAAGGTCCGAGGCATGTTCTCTTCCAGCTTGAGCTCCTGAGGAGTCAGCCAAGGAAGGTTGTTCAGATTGTGGAGCAGACTGTGAGGAGATCTTCCTGGTATGCTCATCCCGAGGCAGTTCTGCAGACAATGCTCTGCAATAAGGATGAGGAGGAGAGAAGAGTGGCAGTCAAAAAGATCTTGGATATGAGACTTATGAGAGGATCTGAGCATGACGAATCAGTTGGTGACGATTCCTTCAGGGTCAGGAAGACTCCTGAAGTCAATCTAGGTGCCAAGACCCTCACTGATCTCATAGATCTGGATAACATCCAGGCTGGCAGTGAGCCCCCTCTTACCTGCAGCCTCACCAATGTTCAAGTCAGAGCTTTCCTGGACAACCCCATGCATGTCCCTGCCTGGCCCTCGCACACCCAGAGTATAGAGCGTTGTGTACAGCAAGTGAGCGAGGCCAGCAGTCAAGTGTACAGCCAGGAGAGGAGGGAAGGCTACATCCGAGCTCAGGTGGTCAGCAGGGAGGTGATGAGTAGAAACAGAAGCAAGAAAGACATGTTCTCTATGGTGTGCAGCAACACCGGGTCGTAGTAGTAAAACCGGTTTTTGTATTTGATGATTTTGTTTTCTAAAGGAATATTAAATTTAATAAATGTCTCAAGATCATTCGTTTCACTATTCTGGATCATTTTCATCCTAATAAATTAACCTGATACATTTACTTTACTTTAAATAAGCTATTTAGTGGTGTTGGTAAAAGGGTGGGAATACTGAATTTTCATAAGATTTCAAGTTAAAATTTACCTAGAAAAAAATTAAAACTTTTCAAATCTGAAGATATCACATGATTCTGCACATAGAACTACATCATTAATACCATGGGCCAATTTTTCAAACTCAAAAAAAAAAATTCGCTTCCGTATCACACACCCTACTATGACGGGGTTGTCCTGATCCCCCCCTTCCCCTGCTGACGCAGAGGAATGCTGCCATATCCTACTTAAACAATTCCCCTATACGCTGAAGTCGAAGATGATCGTCACTTTAATCCACCTATACTCAGCATACGTCGAGAATACCGAGGGAAGATCCCACAAGCAGCTGTCATAGTTAAATGGAAGGGGAGGGAGTACTGTTTATGCCCACCCAGTCCTCCCTCCACTGTACGCTGATCCATATCACCCCGGGCCTGCTTTTTGTGCCATCTTCTCCTATTGGGGTCACACCTGCACCGCCTGCTGCCGACGTGATCTTCCCAGATGTCGCTTCTGTTCACGTAACCATCACTCCTCCGTCTGTGCCCAAAAAATCAAAGACCACCTCAATGGAGGTGGTGTGGCCTATGTTGTTGACCCAAGGTGTTGCAATTGTGGTAGCTGGCACAATGCTGACTCACTAGGGTGTGTCATACGGAGGCGAATATTTTTTTTTTTGAGTTTGAAAAATCGGCCCATGGTATTAATGATGTAGTTCTATGTGCAGAATCATGTGATATCTTCAGATTTGAAAAGTTTTTATTTTTTGCTAGGTAAATTTTAACTTGAAATCTTATGAAAATTCAGTATTCCCACCCTTTTACCAACACCACTAAATAGCTTATTTAAAGTAAAGTAAATGTATCAGGTTAATTTATTAGGATGAAAATGATCCAGAATAGTCAAACGAATGATCTTGACACATTTATTAAATTTAATATTCCTTTAGAAAACAAAATCATCAAATACAAAAACCGGTTTTACTACTACGACCCGGTGTTGCTGCACACCATAGAGAACATGTCTTTCTTGCTTCTGTTTCTACTCATCACCTCCCTGCTGACCACCTGAGCTCGGATGTAGCCTTCCCTCCTCTCCTGGCTGTACACGTGACTGCTGGCCTCGCTCACTTGCTGTACACAACGCTCTATACTCTGGGTGTGCGAGGGCCAGGCAGGGACATGCATGGGGTTGTCCAGGAAAGCTCTGACTTGAACATTGGTGAGGCTGCAGGTAAGAGGGGGCTCACTGCCAGCCTGGATGTTATCCAGATCTATGAGATCAGTGAGGGTCTTGGCACCTAGATTGACTTCAAGAGTCTTCCTGACCCTGAAGGAATCGTCACCAACTGATTCGTCATGCCCAGATCCTCTCATAAGTCTCATATCCAAGATCTTTTTGACTGCCACTCTTCTCTCCTCCTCAGCCTTACTGCAGAGCATTGTCTGCAGAACTGCCTCGGGATTGAGCATACCAGGAAGATCTTCTCACAGTCTGCTCCACAATCTGAACAACCTTCCTTGGCTGACTCCTCAGGAGCTCAAGCTGGAAGAGAACATGCCTCGGACCTTCGGAGAACGATGACTTGACCTTGGTGTTGAACCAATTTGGCAAGTAGACACTCACGATGAATTGGACAATAAGTCTCAGGTTGTGAAGCTGGTTCCCTTTCAGATTATGATGAGCGACCCAAATTCTGCAGAACCTGAAAGCCGTTGTGAGCCACCTAGAATGTGAGACTGGACCTATCTGCAGTTAAGCAAGTCTATCAGGCATGACCCCAGTTTTGATGGCGCTGCAAATCATGTAACCATAGTACTGATCAGTACTCAGGTCGTCAATGACAGTATGTGCAAGCTCAACGAGTGGAGGGCCAACTGTGATTTTTTCAAAGCTCGGATTTATTTCTAACTCAGTGGCAGAGTCCAGCATCTTGCCAAGAGGACCAGACCATTTGTTGTTTGAAAGAGTCTTGCCATCCAGCTCCTGGATCAGATGTCTGAGTGGCAACTCGTTGGTGTGGAGGTCACAAACAATCCAGACCAGCTTCCTTCCAATCTTCCGCTCTATCCACTGTATGACCCCCCTTGCCACCCTGTGTTCGTGTTGGTGCTGTCCCCTCCAATGGCCTGCAGGGTCTGGTCTACGTTCCTCTCTCTGAGCCAGTTCACAATGTTATCTGCCACTATCTCAGATGGTTTCCTGATGTCATCTTTCTCTTGAGTGAAATGCCACAAATACTTCCCTCCTGGCTCACTGCAGCAGGAGTAGTGTTCCTCCTTCACCATGGCAGGGAACAACTTGTCAGAATCTCCAACTTTCATGAACACGTTAGTGTCATCCCTTCTCCCATCAAAGAACAAACAATTGATTCCATTTTCTCTTATCCCCTTATCAAACTCCTCTTCTAGGTTACTGACAAGTTTCTCCTGAGCTCTCCTTACATTGTTATGATCTATCACCAGGTGAACATCATCAGGTGTTATCAAACCACCGTCAATCCAGGCAGCTGTTGCTATCTCTGCAGTTTCTCTGAGACCAGTGTGGTGTCGCATGCTGGCCAGAGCTATGCTCGGGATATCTTTCCTATTTCGAATGTTATGCCTGGAAGGTTTGGGATCATTATTTTCTGGGTTAGGGACAAAGTCACCATTCTCCTGATCAGCACTCGGATCAGCCATGGGGAAGTCATTAAACTCTGAATCAGCTTGACTCCAATCATCGGCCTTTTATACCTCACCCTGGGCCTTCTCAAGTCTCTTTTCCTCGGCAACTCTTCTCCTCTTCTGTCTCTCTGTGGCAGCCTCCTGTCTCTTGGACTCCGGAATATCTTGGCTAGAAATCATGAGAGCCCCTATACTGCCAGTCTTCTCTCTCTGTGCTTTGACAAATGCCAGTTCGATCACAGGAATCTTCAGTTCACGCTTGCAAATACAGGAGATGTGGGCCTCGGATTTACAGTCACGATCGCATCCAAACTCAGGACAGAGAACAATTGGGCACTTGCAAGTAATTATGTCAAATAACTGGTCCAGTTGCTTGGCAAAGCTGTCCTTAACTGCAAGTTTTCCTCTCCCAAGAGAGATATTTCTTGCCTTTTCCCAACTGGCTAGCAGTCTCTCACTAATCTTCTTCTGACTTGTTATGACTGGAGGCTTGAACTGAGCGTTAGCCAGAGTGTACTGTGCCAAGACAGCTTTGGTCATATCACTGGCAATGTCTTTGTTTGTGTAAGTTCTTTGGTTCTTTTCACTGATTTGCCTGATTAAAACACCGTATCTCAAAGCATCTCTCAATGTAGGCAACTCCGACTTCAGGAGCTCTCTCCTAGACCCAAGATAGTGACTGAGATGGCTGGATTTTTGGTTCCTCGTCCTGACACAAGCAGCCATCGCAAATATTATCAACTTATAAATGCATCAGAATCTGAAACAGAAAAAAATATTGTTAGTTGGGTTGTTAAAGAATGAAGTCAGAAAGCAATGTTCACTATTTAATTGTAATGCACTAATGCAGCTGTACGTTAGATTTTCGATGAATTTCACGCTAAAATTGACCTAGCAAAAGGTTGCAAAATATTGAAACTGAAATTATTTTCTGTTTATATACACTAAAATCTACCAAAAAAGTGATGGGCCATTCGTTTTAGCTGATCTTCCCTCCTATGACACACCCTACTGACTCACGACAATGCCCCAAACGTCCGTCCGTCCCAGGAGAAAAGCCCCCCCGAGGTTGTGTCCATCTCAACCTCTTCCCCAGCCTACCAAGCCTTCTTCAAGAACACCTGCCCCTGCCTGGCCTCACCTGGCTGCAACACAGCAGTCCCAGCCGTCTCCTCACTCAACTCCAACTGGGCCTCTTTCCCGTCTCTACTCACACGCTGTCGGACCTTGTGCCCCCACCGGTGCCCCCCCCCCCCACAACCCCCCCCCTTCCTCCGGTGACATGACACAGATCATATCCCTCTTACACGAATTTACAAGCAGTACAGTATTGAAAGACTCTTTGATACACTCTGTACAGCCATCTTTAACCTACACAGACTAATCCTACCTCCAGCTTCTACCCAGTCACCCTCCTCTTCTGGTCTGACACAACCTGGTAGCCCCCCTGTGTGCCCCTTATGCTCACGGCCTACTCCACCGCCGCCTGGCACCACTGCCTCCGTCCAGACAGAGCCTGCACTGGCTCCCCCCATCCACCCACTACACGCTCATGGACCCGAGGACACCGAGGGGGCCTGGGGCCCCCTGTCTTCCCACGCCGGTGTGCCGGCACCTGGGGCCCATCCACTCCAGTTCTCTACAACAATTGAACACCATGCGGACATGCTAGTGGGCTACGTATCTACGCCAAGAGGGACGTCCCCTACCAACCTCTCGACGTTCCCCTTGAAGCCGACACTACCGACGTACACATAATCACATTTACACTAAAAGGTTTGTCCCTCAATGCTGTCAAGTTCTATGGCTATGGCCTGGCACTTGACATTATTGGGGGCCTGCCACGCTTTGCCATAAACAGGATATTTCCCCCCACACATTCATCATTCTGTCAATATATGTAACTTGCTGACAAAACCCATGACCCTTCAGGCTTTTATGCCTTAATGCATAATCATAAAGGCAAGCATGAATTCTGCTTGCTTCCTAGATGGGCACTGCGCTTCGCCTTGCACAGGATGTAAGGGGGTGCCCAATAAACTAGCCCCTCCGGGGCAATCTAATCTGACTCTGACCTATTTGTAATGTCAATGAAAATGATGTACTCTTTGTGTACGAACCTCTGTCCTACGTGGCAGTGAACAGTGACATTACCCACATAAATACGGGTAGTCCCCATTAGAGGTTCACGGCGCCATAAGCTCGTTGAACAGGCTTTGTGTGAAATATAACAGAGTCTAGGACTGCTTTTAGTATCCTGGTGGTCCAGCGGTTAGCGTTCCCCGGTCACAGTCATGGGCTCGTGGGCCGTGGGTTCGAATCCTGGCGGGTTGAAGTGTTGATTGTATTTAGAAGTCCGCGTGCTTTATTGAGCTAATGAAATATATATATATATATACTTCATTTTTAGTCCATATAACACTGGGACTTTGAACATATAATCAACGACCTCACCAGCAAGGAATCGAACCCTCGACCTACTGGGTGTGACTAGGGAACGCTTACCGGCTAGGCCACAAGGACACTAAAAGTAGTTCTAGACTCTGTTATATTTCACACAAAGCCTGTTCATCGAGCTGATGGCGCCGTGAACCTCATTGGGAAACTGCCCGTGCCTCGATGAACAGGCTTTGTGTGAAATATAACAGAGTCTAGAACTGCTTTTAGTATCCTTGTGGCCTAGCCAGTAAGCGTTCCCTAGTCACACCCAGTAGGTCGAGGGTTCGATTCCTTGCTGGTGAGGTCGTTGATTATATGTTCAAAGTCCGCGTGTTATATGGACTAAAAATGAAGTATATATATGTACCTCGCGTTTCATGCCAGCTGGATTCGGTAAAATGCTACTGACACCACATAAGAGGCACGGGCAGTTTCCCAATGAGGTTCACGGCGCCATCAGCTCGATGAACAGGCTTTGTGTGAAATATAACAGAGTCTAGAACTGCTTTTAGTGTCCTTGTGGCCTAGCCGGTAAGCGTTCCCTAGTCACACCCAGTAGGTCGAGGGTTCGATTCCTTGCTGGTGAGGTCGTTGATTATATGTTCAAAGTCCGCGTGTTATATGGACGAAAAATGAAGTATATATATGTACCTCGCGTTTCATACCAGCTGGATTCGGTAAAATGCTACTGACACCACATAAGAGGCACGGGCAGTTTCCCAATGAGGTTCACGGCGCCATCAGCTCGATGAACAGGCTTTGTGTGAAATATAACAGAGACTAGAACTGCTTTTAGTGTCCTTGTGGCCTAGCCAGTAAGCGTTCCCTAGTCACACCCAGTAGGTCGAGGGTTCGATTCCTTGCTGGTGAGGTCGTTGATTATATGTTCAAAGTCCGCGTGTTATATGGACTAAAAATGAAGTATATATATGTACCTCGCGTTTCATGACAGCTGGATTCGGTAAAATGCTACTGACACCACATAAGAGGCACGGGCAGTTTCCCAATGAGGTTCACGGCGCCATCAGCTCGATGAACAGGCTTTGTGTGAAATATAACAGAGTCTAGAACTGCTTTTAGTGTCCTTGTGGCCTAGCCGGTAAGCGTTCCCTAGTCACACCCCAGTAGGTCGAGGGTTCGATTCCTTGCTGGTGAGGTCATTGATTATATATATATATATATATATATATATATATATATATATATATATGCTGTCAATGAATACAATGTATTTCTTTGTGTATGAACCTCTGTCCTGCGTGGCAGAGAAGTGTCAGGACCTCCTGACTGAATTACTCTGAATAGGCAAACTGTACTTCAGGATTAGTCAATAAATTTGCTAAACTAAAAAAAAAGCTGCAGTTTCCTCTGTTCTTATCCCTCCCACCCCACCCATTTAATTCACCACACTCACCCCACCCACCTCGCCACATATCCCGAAAGAACTTGTGACTGAAAAATAAAAATATTAAACTTATCTCTTTATTTTTCTCCTCGTTAATACATCTTGAGAAAAAAAATAGTTTTGTGAGTAAGAAATTTGTGGGCCTCATTACCCGTTACCTTTAACTCTTAGTTTTTACAAATTTGACTTTTACTGGAAGGTATTAGTGCATGGATACTTGGGTTGAATATTACTTAAAGATATTTATGTTGAATGTTAGCGGTGTTGTGAATACTTGTGTTAAATATTAGTGGTGTGGTGAGTACTTGTGTTAGATATTAGTGCTGTGGTGAGTACTTGTGTTAAATATTAGTGGTGCTGCGAATACTTGTGTTAAATATTAACGGTGTTGTGAGTATTTTTTTTTTTAAATATTAGTGGTGTGGTGAATACTTGTGCTAATTGTTAGCGGTGTGGTGAATACTTGTGTTAAATATTAGTGGTGTTGTGAATATTTTTGTTAAATATTAGGGGTGTTGTGAATATTTCTTTTAAATATTAGTGGTATGGTGAATACTTGTGTTAAATGTGAGCGGTGTTATATGCGTCAGGGCGAAAACATGTATACAGATTTAATCAATGACTGAACTAATAATGTTTCTAGTACTTATATTAAGATGTACAAAAGCCTATGTTAGACAACTCTATTAATTACTAGATATTAACACTTACATTATATTAACCCATATTTTAGTTCCAGAAATTAGCAATGTGTAATTATATTGTAATATTAGCTATCAACACTACGAGTATTCCTTCATTGTGTTATCTGTGGTATTTGATAACAGAGTTCTTCTTATTCTTAAGTTGCTGGTTCGTGCCGAAGGTGCCTCAGGTCTACCTAGCTGTGAATAAGCACCTAACTAAATAATGAGGAAGTGAATGTGATCGAGTGCTTCCGAAAATTACTTAATTTACAGTGTAGTGCATTCCTTTAATCTTTAAAAAGCAGTCAGGCCTATGGGAACCATATTCAGTATAACACTGTTCTTGTTTGACGGTATGTCACCTGCAGGTCGTTGTGTTGTGTTTCAATATAATTTTCAGATCATTGCTTCAATATTACCTGAAATAATGAAACTGACATAATCATAGCAGTCATATTCATAAAATCATGAGAAATAGTTAATAAAAACAATAAATCCGTATTTTTCGTGACTCAGAGAAAAAATTCCACTGAGAAAGATTTAAGAGTAAGTTGTCATAAGTCGTGTGTGTCAACAAGCACTCTGAGGAGTTGTGAAGAAAGTGTCGTCCAAAAGAGATGTCAGACTGAACTCCCCACCAGAGACGAACATCTGAATTGTCAAAGTTTACCTGCAAAAAACTCCATCTTACTTCCGTCTTGCAGGGAACTTCGCCCACGCACAATAAAGTCCTGCGAGACAGAGGGAAGTTGTGTGGCGCAGGAGTCATACAAGACCTGAGCAAAATATTTATAGAGAAACGTTAATTTACAACGTGATGTGAAGACAGATTACGTTGCCAGGGTGAAGGAGGAGAAGTAGAGCACCTTGACACAAGAAGTGGAGGAGGAGGAGAGCAACTTGACACAGGAATTGGAGGAGGAGGAAAGCACCTTGACAAAGGAAGTGGAGCAGGAGAAGAGCACCTTAACACAGGAAGTGGAGGAGGAGGAGGGCAACTTGATACAGGAAATGGAGGAGGAGGAGGAGGAGAGCACCGTAACACAGGAAGTGTTAGCACCAGCCTCTTTGTCATGATGTTCTTTTACTGTCTCGTTTCATGTCATGTCTGTTAGATGTGAAGTGTAGAGTGGCGAGTGTTAACTGTGTGTTGTTTATATTTACTTAAATTACAGAATTAAGTTTAGAAATTAGCCTTGGCTAGAGTTTTGTTTAACACTGAGGACAACTACTGAAGGAAATTATTATTCAGTGTGTTATTTCCAAATACACTAGTCTGCTCTTCCCCACACACACACACATAAACACACACACACACACACACACGCACACACTCCCAGTCAATCTTATCTTTTTGCACTGTCACTATGTTGAAATCCCCTGTAGTATGACCTTCTCCCCACCTAGTAATTATATATCATATTTCTATCACATATGTTACTTGTAGATTATTTGTCAATCAAGAAACACATTCCCCAATTATGCAACTGTATATTTTCAGCCTTCTGGCTGCCATGCTCTTTCAATAAACCGTTAATTATTATTATTATTATTATTATTATTATTATTATTATTATTATTATTACACACACACACACACACACACACACACACACACACACACACACACACACACACATACTACTTTGCTGTCACTTTGGAATCGAGTATGACGATCATCCAGCTAATATACAATGATATGAGTTATTAAGGATGTCACCTGCATTGGTGACCTCTGAGGTGTGGAGGGCTACATCTAGTGCGGGAGGGGCGGCGGTAACGTCTTTCCGGCGTTGGTGCTTGTCTGCCTCGGTATGCAGTCGGGCTAAAACGAAGGGATTGACAAAGTCTCGTGTGGTGCTTCTCCAAGTGTTACAGTGTAGAGTAATTATCTGCCAGGTGAAAGAGTCAATTTAGCATTTTTTTCCGGTTTGTCTTAAGACTATCCTTATACCTTGTCAGTTGACCGCCAGCGTTATGTTTACTATTCGTTAGGTGACTGTAAAGTAGCTGCTTTGGCAGTCTACTGTCGTCCATGCGAGTAACATGGCCAGTCCAATGTAGTTGTTCATGGATAATGGTAGCCTCGATGCTCCTACAGTTGGTGTCAGTGAGAATACTGGCAATTGTTCTCCTGCCTTCCCAGCGAACTCAGAGGATGGAACGTAGACTACATTGATGAAAGTTTTAAAGTGCCTTGAGGTGCCATCTATAGGTGACCCATGTCTCACTGCCATATAGCATGGTAGGGAGGACAACTGCTCGATATACTTGCAGCTTTGTAGATAATTTCAACTCCCTACAGATGAATATATGGGTACAGTCTACCAAGGGCTTGAGATGCACATCTGATCCGAAGTTGAATCTCTTCTTCGATGTCCACGGTGGTGGACAGGTGAGAGCCGAGGTACTGAAAGTGGGTAGCATTAGAGAGGTTAGTACCATTAAGCTGGATGCATGGTAGAGGTGTGGCTGAACCAGGGGCAGTCTGAAAAAGAATCTGAGTCTTACGTACATGCATCTCAAGGCCGAAGTGTGCATTCATATCTGTGTAGGTGTTCAGGATCTCCTGTAGGTCACATTCAGTGTCAGCAAAGAGGGTGAGGTCGTCCGCATACCGAAGTTCAGTAATGTAAGCTGCTGACACCTTCGTTCCTGCCTGGAGTCATCTTACGTTAAAAAGACCCTTCATCCGGTACTGGATGTCCACCACGCTGGCTAATTTGGCACTGGCAAGAGTACGGAGGGCAGCGAAGAAAATGGAAAAGAGAGTTGGTGCCAAAACACATCCTTGTTTAACCCCCGTTTGCATGGGAAATAACTCATACCGAGCGCTATTGCACAGGACATTGCCGGCCATGCCATCGTGGAGTTGCCTCTTAATGGCGATGAATTTTGGAGGGCAGCCAAGACGGCTGAGGGTCCGCCAGAGGGCTTCCCTGTTGACCAAGTTGAATGCCTTGGTTACGTCCTTGAAGGCCATGTACAGGTCACGATGCTGTTCTCTGCACTTTTCCTGCATCTGTCGGGTAGCAAAGTTCATGTCAGTGGTGCCACGAGATGGTTTATAACCACATTGAGATTCTGGGAGAAAGATTACCTCTTAAGGTATTTGTCTGGTTATGAGGACTCGGGTTATAATCTTGCCACCTATGGACAGCAGCGAAATCCCGCAGTAGTTGCCACAGTCTGACCGGTCTCCCTTGTTCTTTTAAATATTGATGATGGAGGCATCTTTAAAAGCTTCGGGGAATTCCTCCTTTTCACATATATTCTCCAGGAGAGAGTGGAGACGGCTGGTAAGCAGAGGTCCTCCTGCTTTATGCACCTCAGCTGGGATTCCATCAGGCCCTGAGGCTTTGTTATTTTTCATTTGTTTGATGGCAGTAGCTACCTCATCCATGGATGGAGGACAGCTGAGGTGGGTCAACTGTGGATGCTAAGGGACCTGATGGGTAGTCAAGACATCCACATCGGTATTTCGGTTGAGCAGCGAATGATATTGCTCTTTCCAGTGCTGAAGGATGCCTTCTTCATCTATAAATAGGGAGTTACCATGGGATGAGCAGAGAGGAGCTGCACTTTGGGTGATTGGCCCATAAAATGTTTTAGTAGGATAAAAAAAATCGCATATATCTTATTGATCTGCAATTTTTGGTGTTTCACATGCTTTATTTTTTTAAGCATTCGTTCTTTAGATTACGACGTTCGGGCTGGGCCGCAGCTTTCTTTTAGTGGAAGGTATCAGCTTTGATCCGAGACAGAGGGTTGTTCTGCCAGTCAGTTAAAGCAGCATGTTTATCATCGACGAGGATGTTAATTTCCAGATCATTTTCATCAAACCAGACTTGGTGTATTCTTTCGATATGGCCGAGGGTCTCTGCAGGTTTTTGTTATGACAGTGCCGAGAATATCCCATTCGGCACTGAGATTTGGGTTGTTTGTTGTCGGGTTGTTTATCATCCAATATAGGAGCTGCTCTATAAAATCATGTGCTACCGTTGGATCCTCCAGACAGTTATTTAGTGTTCAAACCTCTCCTGAAGGCTAGTTGCCTTCGCCCTTTTTGGATGATGTGAAGTGTGAGTTTGGCTCTGATGAGCCAATGATCAGCGTCGCATTGGTCTGAGACTAGCATGGCTTGGTGATTTCTTTCTCTGACAATGATGTCATCAATGAGATGCCAGTGTTTGGATCCTGGGTGTTGCTATGAACCTTGAACTTGTCGGCCTGCCTAGAGAAGGTATTAGTGATAGTAAGGTTGTGTGCAGCACATTTGCTTAGGCCTTAGGAGGAGTAAGCAATTAGGATTACACTTGCCTAGTCCATTTCTCCTTATTATTCCCTGCCATATGTTAGCATCTCTGCCAACTCTGGCATTTAAGTCACTGGGGAAAGAGGTTAGCACTCTGTTAAGGTCGGTGAAAAAGGCCTCTTGATGTCATCCTCTGCATTCAGTGTTCGGGCATATGGACTGATGAAGAAGTCATGATGTGATTGATTCAGTGGCGCTCGTTGCTCCCAACAGGCACTTCAGTTAGCCTATGTAGGATGCGTTGACAGATGGTAAAACCAACTCCATAAATGCGGTTTCTCTCTGCAGCATGCTTACCCTTCCAGAAGGAGGTAAAGCCAGAAACCCGTTCTGTGAGTCGACCCTCGTCTGGGAGCAGGGACTCAGTAATGGTTGCTATGTCGGTTGTTATACCCCTCCACTGCCATACATGTACGTTGTAATCAAGACCCACAAGCCCAATAACCCAGCAAGACCCATCATCAGCTCAGTTGGGTCAATCTCTTATAAACTATCTAAATGGTTAGTTTCTTTACTAAATCCCCTAGTTGGCAACATTTCTAACTCCAACATCAAGAATAATATGGATCTGGTAGATAAACTCAATAACTTACACATTAATCATGATTTTAAACTGGTCAGCTTTGATGTAACATCACTCTTTACAAAGGTCCCAGTTGATGATTTACTAGAGTTCCTCATAGATTCCCTGGATGACATTTCACTGCCCGTCTCGAAAGACGACTTCATCGAACTCATCAAACTATGTATTAAGGATTGCAAATTCGAATTCAATGGGGAATATTATGCTCAAAAATTTGGTATGGCAATGGGTAATCCACTCTCACCTGTATTAAGCAACCTATATATGGAATTCTTTGAAAAGAAACTATTAAGTAATATTTTACCACCCTCAGCAGTCTGGTTTAGATATGTTGATGATGTATTATGTCTCTGGCCATGTAATGAGGACCTAAAAGCTTTCCTGCCACAACTTAACAACTTAGCCCCCTCGATCAAATTCACTGTGGAATTAGAGCAAGACTGTAAATTGCCATTCCTAGACTGTCTGATACACAGAATAGGTAACACTTTTAAGTTCAGTATTTATAGAAAACCAACTAATGTGTGTTCATACATTCATTATTATTCTGCCCACCATAATAAAGTCAAACAGTCAGTATTTTCAACAATGTTTTTACGTGCCTTGAGAATTTGCAGTCCGGAATTCATCGATGAGGAATACAAATATATATATAATATTGGCTCAAACCTTAAATACCCTAGATCTTTCATAGACAAATGCCTAAACATTACTAAGAAAACTTTTTATAGAACTGATCCCAAGCCCACCCATGACCATAAGAATATCTTAATATTACCATTTCACAAAAATTTCTCACACATTCCTTCACAACTAAAAACCTGGAACGTCAATGTGGCATTTAAAAACTCATGCACTGTTAAACAAATGTTAATCAAGAACTCCCCCAACAACACAATTGGTTGCATTTATAAAGTTCCTTGCAAGGAATGTAATATGTTTTACTTAGGCCAGACAGGTAAAGATCTTGCAACTAGAATTAAACAACACAAATACAGTGTTAGGACAGGCCAGGAATCCAATGCTCTGTTTGTTCATTTGAGGGATAACAAGCATTGCATTGACTGGGATAATGCCTCCTCAATATTACCATGTAATTCAATTGAACATAAGAACATAAGAACATAAGAAAGTGGGATACTGCAGGAGGCCGACTGGCCCATACAGGGCAGATCCCTTTCACACCCATCCCAGCACTTCCATGTGCCTATCCAACTTCGTCTTGAAGCTCCCTAGCGTCCCCGATCCTACTATAGCACTCGGTAGCCTATTCCACATATCCACAACTCTATTACCAAACCAGTGCTTGCCTATATCCTTTCTGAATCGGAATTTATCTAATTTAAAGCCATTTGTTCTAGTTATTTCGTTATTACTGAGCTTCAGAACATCTTCCATTTTACCCTTGTTAATCCCACTTACCCACTTGTACACCTCTATCATATCTCCCCTAACTCTACGCCTCTCTAATGAATGTAAGCCTAAGCTTTTCAGTCTTTCTTCATATGGAAGGTTTCTAATATTATGGATCATTTTTGTCATTCTTCTTTGTACTCTCTCCAAAGAATCTATGTCCATTCTATAATAAGGACACCAGAACTGAACCGCATAATCCATGTGTGGCCTCACTAATGCTAGGTAAAGTTTCAAGATAACGTCAGCAGTTCTGTTACTCACAGACCTAGAAATGAACCCAAGAATCCTGTTTGCCTTGTTGCGAACGCTGATACATTGTTTTCTAGGTTTCAAGTCGTTGCTAACAAATACACCTAGATCTTTTTCACAAACTGAGTTTTCTATTTCCGTGTTACCTAGTTTATACTTAACGTTTGTATTCGTCTTCCCTATCTGTAGTACCTTGCATTTATCAGTATTAAAATTCATTTGCCAGTCTACTGACCACTCATGTAATGTATCTAGATCTCTTTGAAGGTGTTCAAAGTCACTGTCTGAATTTATCACTCTCCCCATTTTGGTATCATCTGCAAATTTACTAATCCTACTAGTTTTGTCTAAATCAAGATCATTAATGAATATAACAAACAGCAGAGGGCCCAATACAGATCCCTGGGGAACTCCGCTTTTGTCCGCACCCCAGTCTGAGTTTAATCCATTTATGTTGACTCTTTGTTTCCTACCAGTTAACCATGACCTAATCCATTTTAATAATGATCCACCTATTCCATGTGCTTCTACCTTCCTTATCAATCTCTCATGAGGGACTCTATCGAATGCTTTACTGAAATCTAAATAAATTATATCATATGACTTATCATTATCTACCTCTTCATATACTTCTGAGAAAAAGCAAAGCAAATTTGTGAGACAAGAAAGTCCCTGGGTGAACCCGTGCTGAGAAGAATGAATTAAGTTGAATGTTTCAAGGTGGCTTCTGATTTTTGTAGCAATAATTGACTCTAGAAACTTGCCTATGATTGACGTGAGACTAATGGGACGGTAATTTGATGCAATTGATTTATCACCCTTTTTGAAAATCGGAACTACATTTGCAAGTTTCCAAGCTTCTGGCACTAGGCCCGATTCTAATGACTTATTAAATAAAACTGCTAATGGATTATTCAACTCATCTCTACATTCTTTTAATATTCTAGCATATACCTCGTCTGGACCAGGCGATTTATGAGGCTTCAGTTTGTTAATTGATAGTAGGAACATCATAGAATCTAGTCTTATTAAACATACCGAAGCATTCAACATGAATTTGAGTAACAGCATGTACAAGCTGGACAATTTTGTAATTAAGAAGATTTGTGATCAGGTGAGAAGGCCGGGTCACCTGACCATCTGACCTGACCACCAACCGTTGTGTGCTATTTAAAGATTAGTAGGGTCATTACCTAATACCTGACCATTGTGGACCTGGTCTCACCCTTCTCTGAAAATATACACCTTGATTTGTATTTCTTTCCCTACTCTGTACTCACCCCTGAAGATGTGAATTACACGAAAGCGCTTGGGAACTTCGTGTTTTCTTCTTTCCTTGTGGTTATCAGCATATATATATATATATATATATATATATATATACATATATATATATATATATATATATATATATATATATATATATATATATATCTTGATAAAATCACACGGGAAAATGGAAACAACGGAGTACCTTAGCTTTCGTCTTTTTTCAAGACATCTTCAGATGTCTTGAATAACGACGAAAGCTAAGGTACTCCGTTGTTTCCATTTTCCCGTGTGATTTTATCAAGATTTATCTTATCCACGTTTTCATTGTGGATTTACATGAAATATATATATATATATATATATATATATATATATATATATATATATATATATATATATATATATATATATATTTCATGTAAATCACTGTAGGTGCGCTTGATCTAGGTATATGCTGATAACCACAAGGAAAGAAGAAAACACGAAGTTCCCAAGCGCTTTCGTGTAAGCCACATCTTCAGGGGTGAGTACAGACTAGTCTGTACTCACCCCTGAAGATGTGAATTACACGAAAGCGCTTGGGAACTTCGTGTTTTCTTCTTTCCTTGTGGTTATCAGCGTATATATGTATATATATATATATATATATATATATATATATATATATATATATATATATATATGCTGATAACCACCAGGAAAGAAGAAAACACGAAGTTCCCAAGCGCTTTCGTGTAATTCACATCTTCAGGGGTGAGTACAGACTAGTCTGTACTCACCCCTGAAGATGTGGCTTACACGAAAGCGCTTGGGAACTTCGTGTTTTCTTCTTTCCTGGTGGTTATCAGCATATACCTAGATCACGCGCACCTACAGTGATTTACTTGCATATATATATATATATATATATACAATCAAAGCCAGATTTGGTAAAACGTTACTCTGACCACCTAAGTGATACGGGTGGTCCCCATTAGAGGTTCACGGCGCCATAAGCTCGTTGAACAGGCTTTGTGTGAAATATAACAAAGTCTAGGACTGCTTTTCGTATCCTGGTGGTCCAGCGGTAAGCATTCCCCGGTCACAGTCATAGGCTTGTGTGCCGTGGGTTCGAATCCTGGCGGGTTGAGGTGTTGATTGTATGTAGAAGTCCGCGTGCTTTATTGGGCTAATGAAATATATATGGATCCTCGTGTTTCGAAGCCGGATTTGGTAAAACGTTACTCTGACCACCTAAGTGATACGGGTGGTCCCCATTAGAGGTTCACGGCGCCATAAGCTCGTTGAACAGGCTTTGTGTGAAATATAACAAAGTCTAGGACTGCTTTTAGTATCCTGGTGGTCCAGCGGTTAGCGTTCCCCGGTCACAGTCATAGGCTTGTGTGCCGTGGGTTCGAATCCTGGCGGGTTGAGGTGTTGATTGTATGTAGAAGTCCGCGTGCTTTATTGGGCTAATGAAATATATATATATATATATATATATATGCATACATGCATATGTGTGTGTGTAATAATAATAATAAAAATAATAATAATGATAAACGGTTCATTAATAGAGTTGCAGCTGGTGGCTGAAAATTTACAGACTTACATTTGATTTAGACATAATGATATAATATGCATTGAATACATTTACAGGGCTGTACAGTACATAAATCAGGAGTTGTTTATTATTTTAACAATAGATGGGATGGTGCTATTCTTATATCTATCGGTGCTGGCTCTTATGGGCAGAATTTTGTTGTAGTGCCGGACTGAGCGAGGTGGGTGGGGGGCGATGAAGAGGGTGGTGCATTAGTTGGCTGCCAAACTTTTCCAGTGCTTGGTTGTGGAGGTCACTGAGGGATAGCATTTCCAGGGTGGAGAGAGCGTCGGTGTAGCCGGGGTATTCTGCGCCGAGCATGATTCTGCAGGCCCTTTTCTGTACCTTCTCTAGCTGACATTGTTGGGTGGAGTTGAGAGAAGACGACCAGGCTGGTGACGCATACATTAGTTTGGGGAGAATAAAGGCGTTGTTGATGGTCCTCAGCTCTGGCATGGGTGTCCCAAGTGACCTAAGTCGTCGTAGCATGTAGAGACGGTACGAGGCTGCCTTGACTGTGTTATTTACATGGGCCTTCCAGTCAAGCTTATTGTCTATAGTTACACCCAGGAGTTTAGCAGACTGCACCAGCTGGAGAGGATTGGCACCCACTCTGACTGCTGGGGCTTGCACTGGAGTGGTGGCGGTATTGATGTGCATGACTACGGTTTTGGTGTGGTTGATGGTGACCTTGTTCTCCGTAGTCCATGCCTGTAGCCTGTCCAGGGTGCCTTGGAGCGATGAGTAGTCTGGTGCGGTGTTGTCCACTGAAACCCCCACAGTGCAGTCATCCACGTACTTCCACCTGTGAGGAGTGTCCGATAGAGCGTCGTTGATGAGGATAAGGAAGCACAGTGGTCCCATCTTGGTCCCCTGGGGAACACCGCAGGTGAGGTGTTGGAATTTGGAGACAAAGCCCTGATACCTCACTGCCTGGCGACGTCCACTCAAGAAATCAGTGAGCCATGAGACCAGGTTGGTGGGCAGCCCTAGTGCAATAGCCTTGTTGATAACAGTGCAGTGATCAACAAGATCAAAGGCCTTCCTGAAGTCAACAAGGGCAACGGCCAAAGATGTCTTACGTTTCTGCAAGTTTTTGTGCAGAAAATCCAGAAAGCTCACCAAGCAGTGGGATGTAGAGGAGGTCCTCATATTGCCAAATTGCTGTGGATCAATTGACTGATAGATTCTGGCAAATGCCCACTCAAAAACAAAGTCCTCACAAAGTAGACTGGGTATGGGGGTAATGGCAACTGGCCTGAGGTCGTTAGTGGACTGTGGGGTGGTGACCTTGGGGATGGGGGTGACAAATGCGGTTTTCCATTCATTAGGGCATTTGCTTTGTCTGAGGGATGCATTAATAATAGAACAGAGGGGGGGTGGCAAGCTCGACTGCAAACTCCTTGTATATTTTGATTGGGAGGTCAATTGGGGTCGTGGAGCATTTGGATTTAAATTTCAGGAGTTTGTTGGCGATTTCATATGGTTGAACACTGGGAGGGGGGGAGGGGGAAGGTAGGTAAGCCGGGAGGAGAGTGAGGTGAAGACTGGGTAAGGATTGACATATGGTAGCAAAATGGTGTGTGTGTGTGTGTGTGTGTGTGTGTGTGTGTGTGCGTGTGTGTGTGTGTGTCTTTTAGTGAATTTATGAAATCCCTGGAAACTTAAAAAATTTCATGTAGTTAATTACCATTTCATTGAAGGACTTCAATTCCTTAGGCCAGACAGATAAAGATCTTGTAACTAGACTTAAACAACATAAATATAGTGTTAGGACAGGCCAGGAATCCCATGCTCTGTTTGTTCATTTGAGGGATAATAAACATTACATTGACTGGGATAATGCCTCCTCAATATTACCTTGTAATTCAATTTACAGGAGGAACATTATAGAATCTAGTCTCATTAAACATACCGAATCCGTTAACATGAATTTGAGTAATGGTATGTACAAATTGGACAATTTTGTAATTAAGAAGATTTGTAACCAGGTGAGAAGGTTGGGTCAGTTTTTCCCTTTGACCTGACTACCGACCACTGCATACTCTTTTTCTCTCAGCACATGAGGACAGTGCTGTCTTTATCTTAAGGGGGTCGATTGTAATACTCAGATATTTTGGTGTGATATTTACAGACGTTAGAACGAAAATAACCGATCTTCCAAAAGCAGGAAAAAACATCAGTAAGCCAAGCTGAGACACCCAAGCCTCATGGCGAGCCAAATAAGTGCAAGCAACGCCCCCAAGCGCGGTGGAAGCTTTTGAACTAGGCCTATATAAAATTAAATGTACTTTATCGAGTTAATGTAGACACGATTCATGAAGTTAAGGTACAATTATAAAATTTAAAGTTATTGTAGATCGTTTCTCAGTCTAATTACATTACGTGTGTCCCAAAGAAACTATTAGTTATGCGAAAGATGACGTCAATGGGTGAGGCAGGCTTGCCTTGAGGCATGCCGACGCTGACTGTGCCTCGGTACCTGGGCGGACGCATGGACAAACAGGACGTTCGTCCAAGCGTCTCTGCCAAGGAAAACGACCACGTGGCCTCTTGCCTTTGCGCGCACGTCCATCAGTGTTGCAAGTTTTATTCGACCTCAGACAGGGTTTAGACAGGGCGGAGAAGAAGTTAACAATAGCTATCAGAGGGTACTCTTGCAGGGGTTTTGAGAACTCACGCGGTTTGGTCACTGGTTAGCTGGGACGCACGAGGTGAACGAGTGTCCCTGACAACTAACTACGAGTGTCCCTGACAACTAACTACGTGGGAGCAGCGTCCACACTTTTCTGGTGGTCGTTCTGGGTCATCAAATCTCGCCGCCTTGGTTCATACAACACCACATCTCTCCAGTCAGTTAGTGAATACTCTTACTAACGGGAAAATAGAACCCCTCCCTCGGCTGGGCAGGGTTCACCTGCTGACGGTCACTCTCTTCCTGTCCATGGATGTACTGAGAGTAAAACTGAGTGCAGCCTGAGTGAAGGAAAGGTCACACACACTGAGACCAGGAGTCTAGTAGGTACTTAGAGAAACATTTTGTCTCCCCTTAGTATGGGTGTATGCTGAGACATATGTGTGCTCTGAGCATATGTGTGAAGCATGTTACGGGTGATGGTGGTAAGGTGTGATTAGAATAGCCAAGTCCAGGTGTGAGATCAACGTTCCTCATGGTTGATTGCACACGTGGGACGTAAGAGTTCCTCTCCAAAGTTGTGAAAAGCTGTTAGTACCTTAAAGTACGGCTGCATTCGGAACCTATGTGTGAAGCATGTTACGGGTATTGGTGGAGAAAAACATTCATGACGCCTGAAATCTAGAGAGAGAAATGAAAAAAAACAGCGTAGCACCCGCCTGCCTGATGGGTCATGAGTGATTTTCTCGGATTCCTGTAAATGCCTGCCCCTTGGCAGGTTAGTAGTTACAACCTTCGGGTTCTAGGACAGTTAGGATTGGAGTATTTTGTGATTCATCCCAGACAGGCTATGAGTGGTCCATGTTCTTGTGTAGTATGACTTAAATCGGGATTTCTATTTCTCAGTGATTGCTATTATTTTGTCGGATGCCCTAAAGGCATGTTCATTGGTGCAAGTAATATTTTTTAATGTTTTATGTGCCACTAAGTGATGTAAGATAGCGAAGGAATTGTTTCAGATGAGTTCCTCGTTCTGGTATAGGTAGTACTACTGCCTTAGTAGTCTTCTCATACTGCAATAAATATTTCTTAATAATTTTTGATACCATGTATAACTTTTGTTCCCCATTGTAGTGTTTTTAAGCCACGCTAAGACGTACTCTAGTGTTGGTGTACCATTATTGATTGTGTTTGTAGTGTTGGAAGGAACGGAAGTGTCATCTTTTACAGTGCGTCCCATTAACCCCAATCACAGGTGCTAGCTTTCCATGGTCACGGAGAATAATTGTATTTAATTGTGTTTGTGCTGGTTCGGGATTTTCTCTGAGGGGCGCTTCCACTGCATTGCATCCACTATAACTAAAAAAAACCCAATAACTAAAGGAGTGAAAATTCCGACCGGTTACAACTGGTAGCAGAGCGTAGTTTTTTTTTTTCGTGACTCATAGCTCTGTGGTTGGTATAATGAACGAAATCATGGATTGGCTAGAAACGGTCGGGTGTGTGACCCCAGTTCTATTCATGCTCGCCGCGGGGATGGGCTTTTTGTGGTTGACGGTACGGATGTACCTGGAGAGAGGGAGAGACAGCCGGTATTTAGTACAGCTGAGGGAGGAGTTCGTGGAAATCATTGAACAGTTAAAGGAGGAAAACCGGGGGGAATATCAGGAACGTATTTAACAGTTAGAGGGGAAAGTCAAGGGGGAATATCAGGCAGGGGTGAACCAAATCAGGGGGGAGTATGGGGCATATGAACAATAGTTACGGGGGGAGTATCAGACACAATTGCAGCAGTTAAGGGGGGAGTATCAGACCCAAGTGGAAAAGTCAGAGGGGGAACATTGACAACACCTAGCTCAGTTGGGGGATGCATTAGACAGGGTAGAAGCACGGTATCAAACACAACATGAAGAGACAATGTGTGAGATTAAGAAGCACAATACTAAAGTGGGAGTTAGTTTCGGGCCCGGGTTGACCATGTCTAAGTTGGACGGTAGGACAGGAGCAGAGATAGGTTGATTTTTTTATTTTGCCGCTTACAGCGGCTACTTTATTGTGCACCCCACAATCATCCTGTGAGCAGTAACGCAAAAGGATTACAGAGTAGCGTTTACATTGGGTCATAATAATTAACCCCCGTTGTTAGGATATTATGGCACAGAATGTTGCACAGTATTTCAATTACATTATTTGTTTAGTTCTATACATAAAGGGTAACTTATTCACAAATGCGTGGGTACAGGCGTTTGAGGCAGTATGTCTGGCCTCACACTTTGTTATTCACATTTACGTGAGACGTATTCAAGCACATTGCGTATTTGGTTCTGTACATGAGAACTGATATAGTTACTAAGTGCAAAAAAGTGGATACAATCTTAATATGTCGGCTATCTTGCCATTAGAGATGAAGTGTTGTGCCATTTCACACACAGTGTGCTTTGACCTGTAGGGAAGTGGCTAAGAGAGGTTGACTGAACTCTCAAGTTGATAGACGGAGACAAAGCTGGCGGAATACAATTCATAATAAAGCATCTTGTGGGGCCTGTGGCAGATCGTTTATACAATGCACTCAGAGACTGGGAAACGGTAAACGAGTTAACTAGCTACTTGACGCAGAACTACGGCGAGCAGATGGCGCGATCGCCGCCATTCACCAGGTCGAAACTCGGAAACAAGGAAGCGACGAAACGCTCCTTGAATATTATGATGCAATGCTCGATTTAAATGACGAATTGGGCCTGTTGGGAGGTGCTATCACTCGGGGATTAAAGGGGGAAAGAAGTCGTGTGTGGTTAGTGGGGGAGATCAAAAAGAATCCCCAACATAGCCTAGATGAGTGGATCACGGGGCTGAAAGAGGAGGAAAACAGTCTTGTTTAAACTCTGTTGTATACCTACAGTACTGACCATGGCGGTTTTTCAGGCCTATGGGATTAATTTTCATTGACTGTGTCGTCGAGATGGCAAGTATGATGTATTTCTGCTCAGTCAGTTTCTACACATTTTGTATGATGATTTACTACAAGTTAATTTCTGTGAATATATTATATACAAGATTATAACAACAATAGCAGGTTAGACTGTATTGTTGCAGATTAGATGATATCCAATCGATCCAGATATTAACTCCACCTGTTCATCTTTTTTTTTTTTTTTGAAGAAAAAGGAGGGGTGAAGGAAGATTAGAGGTGGGGAAAGGAAGTACATTTTAGTGTTTTTTCGTCGTAACTTTTTTCCTGTCGACTGTGACGCTGAAGGGAGAGGAGGGTTGGGAGAGCCTTCTGAGGTCTCTATCCTCTCACTATCTCTCGTTAAACTGAGGCCATCTACACGTCTCCAGAACTCTCAGTTTGTGATTGGGGGAAGGAGGCATAGAACCCGAGTGGATTATGTTATAGTAAGTAGAACGGCAATAATGATGACGACATTACTCACTCGATGGTGTGTGGCTGGGATCCTGGTATCATCCACTTGAAGGTGTTTTTATTTTTCATTTTTTTTTTACGGGGATTAGCCCACCCGAGCACAGGTCGAACGACCCACAACGGGGCCTAGTGAGCGAAAAAATATGAACAATGAAATTTAAAAAAAGAAGAAAAAGGTTATATTGTGTTAATCTACACCACGGAGATGCCAGAAAACAAGCTTTTTATAGTGAGACACATTGTATAAGTATGGAAACACAGAAGAAAGCAGAGCATTCCACAGTTTGGCTGTGTGAAGAAAGAAGGATTTACAATAACGGGTTATTCTAGTGTGACCGACATCCACAGAGAAACGGTGGGCACCGCGGGCAAGACGTGTGTTAGGAGCCCAAGGCCTTGCCGGCGGTACACAGGAAGCCAAATCCACCGAACATTGCCCGTTAAAGTACAGTACGTGTAAGTGAGAGAGGCGTGAAGCAACACTGGGGCAAAGAGAAAGGGAAGAAAGATTATCAAATAAAGAAGGAGAGTTAATAAGACGAAATGCCTTTGATTCCACCCTATCTAACAGTTGGACAGAAGAAGAGCCACCCCAGATTTGAGAGCAGTACTCCAAGTTAGGATGAATGAACCCCTTATATACTTGTGGCTGGGGTCCTGGTATCATCCACTCGAAGGTGTGTGGCTGGGATCCTAGTATCATCCACTCGAAGTGGGGTGTGGCTGGGGTCCAGGTATCATCCACTCAAGGGTGTGTGGCTGGGATCTTGTAATGGGCCCCTGTCTCATCAACAGAGCATATTATATATATGGTTCAATACATCTGATATTATATTCAGATTCACCACCCTGTAACTTTCCACTGTCTTTGAGTAAGACATGAGTTGTACTCGTGAGAGGGTAACTCTCCCAGGAGGGTAGAGACCCTTCGTCAGCATATCTGTAAGCCTGCTCAGCGAGGCCCTTACTCGAGTAGTCGCTCACAGAAAGTTATATCATAAGGACGTGACCTAACTTGTATAATACATAAACGCCATCTCTTTCTCATTCACTCATATACAGTGGAACTTACGGTCGATCTACACTCAGGAATCATAGATACAATCCTTTTATAATAAAACAAGGAATTACAGTTTGGGTTTCGTTATTTAAACCCAAATAATAAATATATGTGAACAGCCTGGTTAATTGTACAGCACAGCCGATTCATATAGGTGGTAAGCGGTGTGTACGGATTCTTAAACTGTCTGTGTTTTGGGGGAAAACAGAAAACACACAACAGTGACGCTTTGCATAATCCGAGTGTTTAAAACTATATCCCGTATTGAGACGATATTTAGTGAGTGCTCCTTATCTCTGTCACATACAAAACGTGCAGAATTCGTAATATACATATATTACAGCCTGTTTTGTGAATATCCAGTTTGCGCCGGTTGAAGTAGACCCCACTCAGCATTTTCATGATACAGTGTTGCAGTGTTGAAGAAAGGTTTCATAACTTGGACTAACAATTGATATTTCACAAGTAGCTGAACAGTTTTGTTGTGTCGCCAGCATTGATTACGAAGTTCCGGTGTCATCATACAGATCTCCATATAAACGTAGACCGTGAAGACTTGGCACATGGCAGTCTCACTAGCGACCTAGCAACGAACAGAGTGATAACCAATCATCAGCAGTTTCTGATCGACTGTGGAGAACCTCCTCTAGTTTGCAGTCGACTCATCTCTCGCCACGGTAGAAGTGTCTCTTCTTTGCCAAGGAAACCAAGAGCAGCGCTCTCATCACCAGGAAGAGGCCCCGCCCACTCTCCACACAAAACTCGACTCGGAACTCGGCTTGAAGGATCACGTATTCGATACAGACGTAACACCCTGTATAAATAGGTATTTAAATTACATAATTATACACACATGAACACGTTCGAGAGATATCTTCACACCTATAGGTACGTCGGATAGGATTATTTCAATGATAAAGTGTCGAATGTAAAATTAATGTATTGAAATTCTATAATTTACAGTGGTTTATAAGTGTCTGTTTCCTTATTGATAGTTTAATTATTAACTACAATTCATAATCATTTATCTTGTAAATGAGAGGCAAGTAATTTGCTTTTACTGTTTATTATTCATTGACCCATAAGAGACTAATAGATAATTTTCTAAGTTTCCAATGTCTAGTGTTGATGACATTGCACACCTAGTGCAACTGTTTGCTTATAACCAACTCGTCGATGATCAAGCACAGACTGACATTGACTTTGAGTCGGGAACACAGTTAGACGATTCGGTAGGAAGTAGTGAGAAAGTAATTGAGGAATCATTTGACGACTTAAACCGTCGTACTTTACGATCTGGTAATCAATATAGTACTTCACCTAAGTATACAAAAACAGTTACCCCTGTTACAGGTGATAGTGTGTCTGTTGCTAAATGATTAACAAACTTATTAACCCAGCCTTCTGTTAGGAGTAAGAATACTAACTTGCTTAATGCTAACACTACAATGACTTCTTCTAACCCTCACGCCAGTACTACGACCACACCTAAACCTGATAATATTATTAATATCATGCAGCGTGGCGACTATGTTCGAAATTTTACGGGTCAAGATGATTATAGGGTCGCACATTTCATTCGCGCATGTGACGATACCATGCGCACTGGTCAAATAACGACTGACGAAGACAAAAAGGCATATGTACGTTCCCAAATTACGCAGGGTTCATATGCCGGTAGTCGTTTAAATGCGTTTGGTTTGCAGAGCCCTGATTATGAGAAATTTAAGCGAACGTTAATTGGGATCTTTCAGAGGTAGGTCTCAGCTGGGCCAGCTTCAATGGATCTTCAGATGGATGGATCGTTGTACGCCAGGGACACGCAATGAAACGCCTGTCGACGCTGTCGACATCGCAGGCGAGGTTCGCCAGGACATGCAAGCGACATTCCGGACCTCAGATTGGTACGACGATCAGGGTAATATTTCAGGGGACAATGTGGAAAGGTTGATTGAGCTAATAAGTTTCTGCATTCCGTCCGTCGTCCTCTATACAGCCGGGCACAAGAAGTACAGTATGAACCACCCCTGGATATGGTGGAGTACGCAAATAAGCTCTGTCCCCAGGCTACGGGCCCCTTAATAGGAAATTCCTTAATGGCACAGCCCTCAGTGACGTCACCGCAACCCTTGACGTCTATAGTGCAACCCCAGATGCCTCAGATGGCGCACATGTCTCCCTTCCAGGCTCCTTATGCGACACACTTAGCTCCGATTGCACCTCCCCACCTGACTTATAAACAAAAAACATCTTTACGATGTGCACACTGTATTAAACGTGGCCACGTAATGGAAGATTGTTTTCAACTCCGAGATAATAGTGCAAAATTTAAGGACACACCTGGTGCAAAGCCATTCTCAAGGTCATACAGTGAGGCAGCCAGACCAGCACCTCCTCTTAACCTGAAAGCGCACAAATGGTGCGCCCTTCACAAATCGACATCTCATAGTTCACATGAGTGCGATGTGCTAATAAAGGCTAGGGGGTGTGGACCTTAGTGAAACAGAGTTGTCGTATAGGCGCAAGCAGAAACGTCCCCAGGACAAGTCGTCGGGGGAAAACAAACGCATACCACACCAAGGAGAGGGATAGATAGGGTAATTCCCGCCCCTCCTCACAGCACTTCTATAGGGGCGTCGTTAGTAGCGGCGCTAAGCAAAGTTGAAGTGATGTCAGTGCTGGTGAGAGTGGATAATACCAGATTGGCTTTTGATATAGACACAGGTGCTTGCGCTAATGTATTGGCCTTGATATCATATCACGAGTTACAACGTAAATTCCCTCACCACAACTTCAATTGGAGGCCTAGTAACGCTGAGCTCGAAGGAATTTCAGGTACTCAGCTGAGCATCAAAGGAATGGTGATGTTACCACTCAGATTCTCAAGACGTGGTACGCCCTTCTACGCGGACTTCTATATAGTCCAGCAGTTTAATTTGCCAACCGACGGGTTACTTGGTCTACCAAATCTTCGAAAGAACATGATAGATGTTCTTCCACGTAATAATTGTATGTATATTATGTATGCTGGATTATATATCTTGTATGTATATTATGTATGTGCTCCATTTATGTATTATTTATTCAGCCTAGCTAGCAGCGTGTGGCAATGTTATTACCATATCCCACACGCTTAATTAATGTGCCTGGCGACGTATGGAAGCTGCTAATGTATCACTTGCCATACGTCGCCTATGGCAGTTGACCGGGAGCCTAGTCAAGAGAGAGTGCTGCTCTCCTTTCTGTACATACTCTTATCCAGTAAACCGAACCTACAAAACTATACAGGTGTTTGTGTTCTCTCCTGTATATAGAACTTATTATTCAGAACCTAACATGGCGCAGTGCGTAGTCTTACTGGATAATTACGAGTGATAGTGCAAAGTTTGTAGAAAGCCGGCTAGGGTCCCCTCCCGTCTTGGGTCAAGCCTTGGGTCAACTCCCGCGCGCGTCACCTCGCCTCGAAGAATTTCAGCAACTTTGAGCAGTGACACTGATTTTCTGTGAAGTGTTTAGTGCATTGTGTGTTCGTGCCATTCATGGGTGACCTTGTTCTAAAGGATTCCCAAGGTATACGGCACGTTCTGGGCATTTGTAAGGAGTAAAGTTCAGTGCACCCGTCTCTGACCGCGTCCTGAGGGTAACTAGACTGACTGGGAGTCGCCGCGCCTCTCCCTCCTCCCCCTCACAGCGCCGCCTCCACCCCCCCCCTCACAGCTGGGGCGAGACGCTCTACCCGCCCAGGACACACACTCACTCGCACACGTACATGTACTGTACTAACACTCGCTGACCGCGCGGCTTCTTATATATATTTCATATATATAACCTACTTATCTGTGTATTTAATTAATTTTTTGTCTGAAATCTTGTTGATACGACGGGCTGACCGGTCAACACTGATTTAAGACATAGTACACAGAGGAAGTAGTTATGTCTCACGCCTTACGTAGCCGTGGACCCAGCGTCTGGATGACTCAGGCGGGTGATAGCCCCGCAGAGATTGATGACCAGGCCGGCCACGACGCTCCAGCCCCCACATCGCGCAGTCCCTCACCTCAATATTCAGCGTTGTCTCCAGAGATAATTGCTTTACTGAAGTTTATGAGAGATGAGAAACGCGAGGATGAAGCCCACAGACGTTTGGCGGATGAGCACAGAAGGCAAGCAGAGGCAGAACGAGACAACCAACGGAGATTGGAAGACAGTGAACGGTTTGAAGCCTTGATATCTCGCCTCACTGTTAACCAAGCCCCTGGCTCTAACACTGCCTCGGTACTGACTGGTTCAGATACCTCATCCATGCTTCCTTCACACCCCCCAGCCCCACCTAAAGCAGCAGCTCAAACGCCGCCCATCTTGAAGCCTGATGAGACTTTCCAGACTTTTCGTGAATGGCGGCGACGGTGGACTGACTACTCTACAATGGTGGATCTCCAGAGTTTGTCACAGCCTAAACAACTCATCCAGCTGCGCATGTGCCTGTCCTTGGAAATTCAGCGTGTCTTGGAACATACGTTGCAGGTACCCCCAACCTCTTTGCTGTCTGTAGAGGAGGTACTGGACGTTCTACAACGGCACATCAAAGGACAGCAGAATGAAGCTCTGCGCAGGAGGGAATTGTTTAGCTGCAGACAGATGGAGGGTGAGTCTTTTGACGCCTTTTACGTGCGTCTTAAGAGAGCCTCGGAAGAGGTAGATATATGTCCAGGCCACCACCAGCAGTGCGAGGAGACCCAGTTGAAGCAGGTGATCCTGATGGGTGTTAAGGACGAGGAACTTGTCCAACGCCTCACCTCCCTCGACTCTTCCTCTTCTCTTAAGGATGTGTCGACGATATGTCGCTCCTATGAGGCTGCCAGGTGTGCCACCTCTGCCATCCGTGCTCCCCCCACAGCTGTACGCGCTGTGTCCCGGTACAAGAAGGACAAGAAGTCTGTTCCTACGCCTTCGCCCACCACGTCCACGCCTGGTTTATTTTGCAACAACTGTGGTAAGCAGCACGGAACACAGGTGTGTCCAGCTGCTCAGTCTACCTGCAACAGTTGTGACCGTAAGGGCCACTGGTCACTCACAGTACGGTGCCCAGCCAAACGCGTCCAGTGCAATGTGTGTGGTCGTCTGGGCCACTATGACAAGTGTTGCCCTTCCAACATACCCAAGGGACCGCGTCGGCGGAAGCTTCAGCCCCCCTCCACCAGAGAGGGCCGCCCACAGTCTTCCAATCAGAGGTACGACGACTCCTGACAACGCTCGAGCCACATTAGGAATGTGTGCTCCCCCCAGCGTCCCAGGACCAAAGTCCCCCAGTACATCAGCGTCATCGTGACCTACGGCGGTGTGTCATCCCGTCTTCAGATGTTGCCCGACACCGGCGCTGATGCTACAGTCATCGGTCCCCAGCATTTGCAATGCTTGGGGCTCTCTCCAAGTGATCTAGGACCGCCCCCCAAGGATCTCCGCTTTATGGCAGATGGTTCACAGATGACCCCGGCCCTAGGTTCACTCTATGCACACGTCACCTTTGGCAACAGGTCGTGTCAAGCCTGGATTGATGTGCATAATGGCGTCCCGACTCCTTTGCTGTCCTACAGACATTGCCAAGAGTTGGCCATCATCCCCCGGGACTTCCCAACACCGATTCTCGAGGTAAAACACGCCAACAGGGTGCACGAAGGGAGCAGCAACTACCCTGCTGCCGCCCTGCCCCTACCTCTGGCCAGTGACACCTCTCCTTCGGTAGTTGTCCCTGCTGCTTCAAGTCTCCACGCCTTGGCTCGCCTCCACGACAGTCACTGTGGAGCCGAGGCCACCAAACGGCGTGCAAGACAGACTGTGTTCTGGCCCGGCATCAACTCCGACATCTCCAATGTTGTCCGTGCGTGTGATCCCTGCCAAGTATTACAACCCAGCCAGCAGCAGGAACCCTTTATGAGTGACGACAACCCCACCCGCCCCTTTGAGTCTGTGTCGGCCGACTTTTTCTGTGTGTCAGGAAAGTCCTTCCTCGTTATCGTCGACCGTCTCTCTGGTTGGCCGGTTGTCATCAAGTGCGGTAATGACACGACGTCTGCCGCCACCATCAGCAAGTTCCGCCACTACTTCCGTGACGTGGGCGTTCCTGTACGCCTGCGAACCGACGGAGGGCCTCAGTTCACAAGCCGGGACTTTGCTGTGTTCCTCGACCGATGGGGAGTCCGGCATGTGTTGTCATCGCCCCATTACCCGCAGTCCAACGGCCACGCTGAGGCTGCTGTCAAATCCCTGAAGCACCTCATCCTTAAGGTGGCCCCTTCTGGGAACATTGACTGCGAGGCCTTCGACAGGGGTCTTCTTGAACTCCGCAACACACCTAACTACACCGGACGCTCCCCTGCCCAGGTTTTGTATGGACGCCCCCTTCGTTCTTGTGTCCCTGCTCACCCTCAATCCTTCTCCAAGGAGTGGCAGGCCAAGACAGAGGATTGTGATCGCCGAGCCGCCGAACGTGTTCAGGACGTCGTCGCCCGCTACAATGACCACGCCCGTTCTCTCCCCAGGTTGAGTGTCGGCACCCAAGTCCGTGTTCAGGACCCGACCTCCCTACGTTGGGACAAAGTAGGCGTAGTCATGGGTCTCGGCAGGTCACGGGACTACCAGGTGCGGTTACCCAGTGGTCGTGTGTGGTGGAGGAACCGCCGTTTTCTCCGACCCGTAACAATGCCTTCTGCTGGCCCCGCCACCAGTGTTGAGTCCCATACCCTTCCCAGTGATGAAGTCCCTCGACGCTCAGAACGGATCCAAAAGAAAAGGTCCGCTCAAGACTTTGCTATGAGCGTATAGGGGGGAGGGAGGTGTATGTATATTATGTATGCTGGATTATATATCATGTATGTATATTATGTATGTGCTCCATTTATGTATTATTTATTCAGCCTAGCTAGCAGCGTGTGGCAATGTTATTACCATATCCCACACGCTTAATTAATGTGCCTGGCGACGTATGGAAGCTGCTAATGTATCACTTGCCATACGTCGCCTATGGCAGTTGACCGGGAGCCTAGTCAAGAGAGAGTGCTGCTCTCCTTTGTGTACATACTCTTATCCAGTAAACCGAACCTACAAAACTATACAGGTGTTTGTGCTCTCTCCTGTATATAGAACTTATTATTCAGAACCTAACAATAATAGTGTTACGTTTAAAGGTGTTTCCTACAAAGCAATGAGTCATTCTGAACCTATGCTCACAGCTAGGACGAAAGTGTTGTCTACCAATCCTATTAAGAGGAAGGCGGATCGTGCGTCAGAGATACCTCTCGACCTCAACCACACACTTTCCCAGCGTGATTACAGCAGCAAGAGTTGGACGATCGTACCAGCAGTGTTGAAGAGTACTCTCCATTACCAAAATGAGGAAATCACCAAAGCAACTGAGCACTATACGCCCTGATGGTTTGACCGACATACTAATTCTAAATCGAACAGGCGTTCAACGAATCTTAAAGAAAGGATGTTATTTGTGTGATTTTCTAGTACATCACAACAATGTCGAACTACAGCCTACTAAATTCCCAATTCGAGGTATTGTTGCGAAATGCCAACAGACTCGACAGGCCAGGATAGATCAAATGGCACCACATGTTAAGGTGATCGATCATCCCCAGGGCAAGACACGCCTTTTAGAGCTGCTTGCCGACTATGGAAATATAGTAGCCTTGCCAGGGGAAACGCTAGGTCAGACAGATTTAACATCCCATCATATAGCCTTAAAGGAGGGAACCAACCCTATTTACGTACCAGCTTATAGACTACCTCATAGCCAGCGCGCTGTAGTACAAGATATGGTACAGGGTATGTTAGAT
Organism: Homarus gammarus; assembly: GCA_958450375.1. Classification (NCBI taxonomy): domain Eukaryota; kingdom Metazoa; phylum Arthropoda; class Malacostraca; order Decapoda; family Nephropidae; genus Homarus; species Homarus gammarus. The sequence continues at coordinate 65,319 of CAUDMG010000541.1, read as the reverse complement.
GAGAATGTTATTAGACACTCAAAATCCCCCTTTAATAGCCCATTATTCCTTGTCCCGAAAAAGGATGGTGGATGGCGCCCTGTTATAGATTTCAGGCGCGTCAATGATCAAACGATCCCAGATAGGTACCCTATGCCTATCTTGAGCGACATATTGCAATCCTTAGGCAAGGATAATGCGGTATTTAGCGACTTAGATTTGCTTAGTGGGTATTGGCAAATACCACTCGATGAGAAATCACATGAAATCACGGCATTTAGCACGCCTCTAGGTCACTTTGAGTTTCTACGAATGCCATTTGGTCTCAGAAATGCCCCACTAACATTTCACAGAATGATCAACACCCTGTTTGCCGGATTTATTGGTACCACACTCTGCACTTATTTGAATGATCTAATAGTAGTCAGTAAGGACGTCGATACCCATCTGATTAAACTGCGTGAAGTGTTGGACAAACTTTCCACAGCAGGCCTCAAAATAAAACTCTCGAAGTGTGAGTTTTAAAAATTCAGAATCGATTTCCTTGGTCATGTAGTTGACGGTGAAGGCATACATACAGTTAATGATCAAGTCAAAGCTGTATCTCAGTTCCTGCGTCCTACCTCAAATGATCATGCGCGTAGCTTTCTTGGCTTATCTGGATATTATCGTTCCTTTATCAAGAACTATGCAACATTAGCATCGCCCCAAACAAGGTTGCTCAAAAAAGATGCAATGTTTATATGGGACGCTGAACACGAAGATAGTTTTACGGCATTGAAGACAGCACTTACCAATGCCCCGGTTCTAGCATTCCCAGACTACACTCATGCAATAGGATACGCGTAGGAAGTTTAGAGTGATAGCATTTTCAAGTCGCAAACTAATCGATGCTGAAACACGTTATTCGGTAACGCATTTAGAAACGTTAGCCGTTGTGTGGGCACTTAAGAAGTTCAAAGACATTATCCTTGGCTACAAGATAACTGTTTTTACTGATCATGCGGCAGTAACCGAGCTGTTCCATGGCAGAAACTTATCAGGCAGATTAGCATGCTGGTATCTGACAATTCAAGAGTTTGACCCCGAATTTAGGTATCTACCTGGGAGGGCGAATGTTGTCGCCGACGCTCTGTCAAGAAATATAGCACCAGTCATGCCTGTATCAACATTCACTCTTTCGCAACTGGAATACGAGCAACGACGCGACCCATATTGGTCAGCAGTTAATTTTGCTCTCGAATCGGGTGAGGATGTTAAGCTCCCCAAGTTAATACTTCCCTTAAGTCAGTTTGAATTACGACATAACATATTCCATAGGGCGAGCAAATCACCTGAGGGTAATGTGTCTCAAATAGTCGTACCTGACACGTTGTGCAAAGCAGTAATGACATTTTTCCATGATGTCCCACAGGCAGGTCACCAAGGACGTGATAAATGCTTAGCGGATTTACGAAAGAAATATTTCTGGAACACTATGAAGAAAGACATGGAATTACACATAGCTAATTGTTTGGCGTGTGCTCAACATAAAGGTTCAACAGGATCACCAGCCCCGATTCTACAATATCCTACACCAGACCGTCCATTTGACACAGTCGCTATTGACTTGTTACAACTCCCAATGAGTCATCAGGGATCAGCGTACGTCTTAGTGTGTGTGGATAATTTTTCAAGGTTCGTGGTCTTGGTCCCACTAAAAAGCAAAACGGCCGAAGCAGTAGCCTATGCATGAGTGATGAATCTTATATGTCCATATATAACGCCTAAAGTTCTGCTCTCTGACAATGGCACAGAGTTCAAGAATCAGCTAGTAGCGCATATATGTGCACAATATGGTATTAAACAAACTTTTGTGACAGCTTATCATCCACAGGCTAATGGCCTTGTTGAGAGAACCAATCGTTAAATCCTAGAAATACTGAGTCCAATTGTCAGTGGTTTTCAATACGCATGGGAGGATTGGTTACCGCAGGTTGCAGCGTCTATAAATGGGTCAGTTAATGGCTCTACGGGCAAAACACCCTACTACATTGTCTATGGTACGTCTACCTTACGACATCCTTACAGATGCGCCATACCCGGTTTATAATACGGATGATTTCGCGGCAAAACAAATTCATGTCTTTACAGATATTCATGCCCAAGTACGATCACATCTAGCGGCGTCACGCGCCGAAATGATCATCAAGCAACATAAACATGCTAAACCTGTCGTATTAAACGTTGGGGACGCTGTTATGTTAAGAGAACCTGAAAGGAACTCCAAACTTTCGGCAAAATTTTCTGGTCCATTCCGCATTCTCTCAAAAGAATCAGGCAACAAATTCAAAATTTGGAAGCCTAATGCACAGATTGCAGATGTCGTGCACGCGGATCGTCTGAAAAAGACCCAGATAAATGTATTACCTCCAGTTGATGATGATGTGATTGATACATCCTTACAGATTGTCCAGAAGCAGTGTCCCAAATGACTATTGTATGAAACTTCGTTCTGCGAGTAGACGTTAAATCGTTTGTAATTCCTTACAGAATGGCTTGGATCTTCAGTGTGTTGCTTCTACTCTGTTGTGGCACCGTTGTGTTGACAGACATGTCCACATCAGTCCTCAAACCGGGTGCACTTGTGGCACCTCTCGGACGCGTTCTCATAGTTGAGGACGTGGTGAACATCAAGTATGAACTACATCCACTACTCCAACTTCCGCGTCAGATGGAAAACGTCGACGGCCAACTACAATCAGCATTGGACATCCTACATGGTCTCAGCACAGCTTCTAAGAATTCGACAATAGTTTCACAAACTATAGACCTTCTACACTTTCGTCTCCAGAACCTTCGCGAGCTTCTCGTCGATGTGGGGAAGAACCTACCGGCGTCTCAAGCGGATCTTGCTAAAGAAGTGCATTCTCAGGCACGACGAAAAGGGGGTCTCTTTAATTTTGTGGGTCTCATCCAAAGCGCCTTGTTTGGCACGGCAACGGCCGATGATGTAGCTAAATTGGGGGACCGAATGAACGTTGTTCTTCAGGCTGTATCTCAACAGAATCGTGTTATTTCTCAAACCTTTCACTCGATTACTGCTCTAGAATCAAAGGTTAATGCAATCATAGTGGAGTCTAACCAAGTTTCGAGGATTGTTACTAGGTTACAGAAAGCAATCCCGACATTAGAATGGCTCCTTTATTTCACAGAATATATGCATGCTGCGAAAATTTCAGTTCATAAAATTGTAACCTCTAAAAATGAACTAATAAACAGCATTGTAGATGCCGGGATAGGACGTGTGGACGCGAAGCTTGTGCCTGTGCAGACGCTTCTTGAAGCTTTAAAGATAGCCAAGTTGCAGTATCATTTAACTCCTATTTTTAATGACAATGAGGTTCAATATTATTACCCACTGTTGGAGTCAACCCTCACGCACCATGCAATTCTGATCCCATTCCTATGCGAGGGCAACATGAGCTTAGTGCATGGCATTTAGAACCCTTCCCCTGGTTTGTAAACGACACACTGCATACCCTAGATAGGCCTAAAGAACTTTTCTTAGTCGATGAAGAGTATTCTTTGTTATCAATAGAGGATTCTGAGGCACTGTCACGGTGTAAGTCGTCTTATCTACACCAACACGTATGTCCAGCCTACATGTTCGCGTTTATTCCTGCTGCAGAGGGAATATGTGAATTGGCAGTCATACAACCAAATGTACGCACAGCGCTTGCGCCATGCAGTTATAGGCCAGTTTGTCTAAGGGCTGTGTTCCACGCTCATCCTCACAATGTGCAGTATTTATTCTTTCCAAATCTCACTACTGTCATTTTAGAATGCCATGATGGTGTTAAGCAGCTAGTTTTGGAAGGGCATTACATGGCTCCTGATTACTGTGAAATCACTTGTAGTACATTACGGACCTTGCCTACTCATCAGCATTTTGCTTTAAATACAAAACTCAAGTCTGCTTTAATTCAACTTCCTGTAATGAATTTCACTATTAAGGATATTCAAGTAGTATCAGAGAAATTAAAAGTTTTAGCTTTCTTGAACGAGACACATTTTGCTGATTTGAAAAATAACTTGCCATTGTACCTATCACGGGAATTTGCACTACCAAGTCTAACAATTCCCTCTATTTTGTTAATTCTGGCAATTATGTTCCTGTTCTGTTATTACAGGGCAGTGTCATCCAAATTCAACATTGTTCATAACATACTAACCCGTATGACACTAAAGTATAGGTCCCCTGTAGTAGCTAATACCCCTACAGTAATAGAATCCCCAGCTTAGTGTCTTCATATCTGTTTATAACATGGTTCGGGTTCTCTAGGATGTACTGTACTCTGTGAGTTATTTAGGCCTCACGGAGCTCGGCTGGTAGGTGACCGAGCGATGTAATGGGCCCCTGTCTCATCAACAGAACATATTATATAAATGGTTCAATACATCTGATATTATATTCAGATTCACCACCCTGTAACTTTCCACTGTCTATGAGTACGACATGAGTTGTACATGTGAGAGGGTAACTCTCCCAGGAGGGTAGAGACCCTTCGTCAGCGAGGCCCTTACTCGAGTAGTCGCTCACAGAAAGTTATATCATAAGGACGTGACCTAACTTTTATAATACATAAACGCCGTCCCTTTCTCATTCACTCATATACAGTGGAACTTACGGTCGATCTACACTCAGGAATTATAGATACAATCCTTTTATAATAAAATAAGGAACTACAGTTTGGGTTTCGTTACTTAAACCCAAATAATAAATATATGTGAACGGCCTGGTTAATTGTACAACACAGCCTATTCAATCTTGGTATCATCCACTCGAGGGTGTGAGCTGTGTCCTGATGTCATCCACTCGAGGGTGTGTGGCTGGGATCCTCATATCATCCAATAGAGGGTGTATAGCTGGGATCTGTATCATTCACTCGAGGATGTTTGGCTGAGGTCCTGGTGTCATCCATTCGAGGGTGTGTGGCTGTGGTCCTGGTATCATCCACTGGAGGGTGTGTGGCCGGGGTCAGTGTCTGTCAAGATATTCAGGTGTACGAGTGGAATGCTTTTTTTATGGAAATGATCGTCTATCTGAATATTTTTTGGGGGTGTTTCAGCATTTTACATAACTTAAGAACTTTGTTATAAAACACAATTTGCAAGTTGACAAACACGACCTCCAGCAAAACAAATTCTCTCATAACGACTACCACTACTATAACCAATCAACTTACTTGGACAAGTAATAATAGTCACTTCTACTCTTAATCTGAGTACTTTCAACAGCAGATCTCACTCTTTCCAAAATATTGTGGTATTCACTATTTGGTATAAGATACTTTTTGCACTCGAGAACCATTTCAACAACTCTCGCTGGTACACCTTTTCCATAGTATCTAAAGATATCCTGACTATGGAAATGTCAACAGGGAAATAGATTAATCTGGCTTATATACTTAATGTGTATGTCACGTGACAGCCAGGTTATTGTGAGGTCCAAGTTTCAGTTTGACCTCAGCCTTAAACGATTGTTATATGAAGTGAAATTGCATTTCACACAATACTAATACACAATACGTATTGAAAGTTTACTGGCAGATGAGATTACAAGGAATGTTGTTAAAATCATATTCTTATATATGTAACAGTAAAAGTGTGCAATCAACCATTTCATGTAATGACTAGTCAACTTGTGCACTGTGTATACTATCTTTATCAAGCCTAGCCTACCATAACTTAACTGAACATTACATTAGTAAAGTTAGTCGTGGTCAGGTTAGAATAGGTTAGGTTAGGTTAGGGTACATAGGTTTCATTAGGATACCTAACTTAACCTAACCAGAACGGTTTTGTCTAACCTAACCAATCTAGTTTGGCAGACACTGCACTCGACAATCTTCACTTTACCCAAATGTTAAGTTAGGCACCTAATCACAGCTGGGTGAACTTGGGGTACCCAGAAGGTGAATCAGCGATCAAAACAAAAACTTCAAGAGACTTTTTCTAGCCAGAAACTTCTTCAATGCAAACATCCCACGAGTGATAACTATAATTTTCCACCAGCAAGTTTATATGTTTTCTGTTCATAATAGAAAACAAGAGGATGCCGCCATGTGCTTATAAATTCCATCAAAGAAACTTAATTTCATTTTTTTTCTTTGGTAGTGACGCCTGAAAACTGAAGAGCCTTTGGTGAGCAAAACAACGTTGGGGAACAATTCCTGACTTCTAGGGAGCACCAAATTTTATAACGATATCCAAGTATAAATACTGTGTTTCCTTCAATCAACTACAAACGCATGAGAGAGAAAGACCCAAAGTCTTAATAAACCAAGTCTACCCACGCGCATGGGCTGAGCTTATAAGTGATGTCGTTGGCCGAGGTGGATATTCTTGCCATATTTCCTGATTTTCTCAACCCCTAGCACACTATCTTTCAGTTAGCCACTTGAAAATTTCATGTAATCATTATTTTTGTATAATATCCCTATTATTAGTATTACAAATGTATTATTACTATTATTATTATTATTATTATTGTTATTATTATTATTATTATTATTATTATTATTATTATTATTATTATTATTATTATTATTATTATTAAGAATCCTCTTCTTCCTCTCTTTATTTATACTCTAATGATTTTGCTGCCAGTATCAGTGTAAAAGCAATTAAGTAATCATAGGCCGATGGGCTACCTCTTTACTGGGCGGTGGGGTGGGGGGGGAGGGGGGGGAGGCAGAAGGAATACAAGAATTAAATAAAATAGTTATAGAAAATAATAAAACAAATTAATGAATAAAGTTATCATCATTCTCTGTCCCCAACTATTACATAAATCAACGAATACAAGTATACAAGTGTAGAGGTTTTCAATTTATCAATATGGCCACTAGATATATTACAGATGACTAGCCTGTTCAACAGTTTCAAGCAATAGATAGGTAGGTGCTTGTCTCTCCACATCCGGTTTCCTGGCCGAAAGTTACACTTTAGGGAATTTAAATTTAAACCTGCCAAAGGCTCTCAAGTATTTGCCTTTTCTCCTGTTGCACCCTATATATTTGATGCATGCACAATAAAAATCAATTTTTGTTCTATGTAATACTTTGGAAATCGACGAAATCTCAGACTTTTATCATGCATCCAAATAAGGAGCATTATCAAGCATTGTCGTAGACTTTCGCACCACGACGGCCAGCTGGTAACTGAGCTCCCCCCTCCCCGGGCTGCCGGCCAGATGACGTCATGTGTGGTGAAGGACGAATTTTCGACTCGAAGTGGGTTGACTTGGTATAATTAGACTTTGGGAAGACCATAACAAACTGGAGGGATGTCTTAAAGGACGTACTAGGTGACTACGGAGCGTCCTCCTCGCTTCAGGAAGGATCCCCAAAATCTGATTGGGTCCAGATTCAAGCCCGTATTGCAAAAGATGCAGTGAAAAATTACTTTTGCATATTTTGATTCAATTTGGACCCGATCTTTGGTAATGACAAGAAACAATGGACAACATGTCTGCTCTAAGAGGATGCATGATGATGAAATGGAGAATGACATAAAAAAAAAACATGTATCAATGGCGTACGGATATTCAAAGTTCTGGAAGTCACCATCTAGAAAATTAATTAAAAAAAATTTCCTGAGTGACTTTATATTGCAAACGTGATCCAGATCTTCAACACGGGAGGTAATGGCGACTTACTTAACAAAGACGCAAGACTCCCGAGCAAGTACAAAAAGAATGATAACTGATATATAAAACTGACGTGGAAATACCTGAAATGTGATGGTGTGATGTGTTGTGGTGTGTTACGGTCCCTCGAGGAACTGTTAACTTTCATCTACCTGAAAAAAAAACACCCTGATTAACCTTCCAACACAGTTTACTAGTATAAATTTGTTAATGAAGTTACCACTTATACCGCGTTATATATTGGAAGGATCTCAAGGGTTGTGTTTGTTTTAAAGTAAAAATTATTTGTGAGAGAGGATTAAATTATGACTATGAACTAAAAGTAGTCTTTAGTCAGGAGCTTCATGGGACTGAATGAACACTGAGAAGATTGATTCGATGTTCTAGAACCCGTATAATTAGTTTTAATTTTCAACATAAATTATTCTATGCACATAAAAAGCATTTGCTTTCCCAATTAAAAAGACTATTATCCCATATGAATGAGTTCATTGTTACGGAAACATAACACCGCTGGTAATGAACCCCTGAAACAACACTTCCAAAGTCCAGCCTCTGTCCTCCTGAGTGTCGCAAATTAAAAAGGGAAAGTCTACGGCACCCGGTGATGATGGAATAACATATTATGATATCTTTAACTGTCTGGTTGGTATTAGAGAAGGGCCCCTGTTAAGACTTGTTTAATATGACTTATAATGGAAGTTGAATACCTCTTAAGTGGAAGAAAGCAGTAATTGTACCAATAACAAAGAGCAATGGAGATTTTCGTCCATTATCTTTGACTTCTTGCTTTAGTAAATTGATGGAAAGAATAGTATTAAACAGGTTGTTGTATAAAGTGGAAAATCTCTTGGCGCCCAATTTACATGGATTTATGAAAGGGAGAAGTACTGCAGTCTGTGTTGTAAAGTGTTTGAATAACTCCGGGCTACATACAGGACTTTTGTAGACTTAAAAGGGGCCTTTGATAGGGCAAATAAAGAAGTCGTACTTGAGGAACTAATTAATTTAGGGGTTTCTGTGAAGTTGCTGAAATGGATTGTAGATTACTTGAGTAACAGAATGGCTGAGTATGGCTTCAGGCTTGGTACTCAGAAGAAAGAGAGATGGAGTTTAGGACTCCACAGGGAGGTGTACTTAGCCCCACTCATTTTAACATATCGATGAACATAATGGCTCGCTACGAACTTCCTGGAGACACACAGGTTATAATATATGCTGATGATATACTTTTACAGTGTAAAGGTATGAGAAACATGCAAGAGGCTTTAGATGCATTAAGTACACTTTGTTGTAGAATGGACCTTGTTATTAACAATGAAAAAAAATAAATATCAGGTCAGAAATTATGAACGAGGGGGATTTATTTTTGAATGGATTAAGGCTAGAAAAAAATTTATGTTTACAATTACCTTGGAATTTACATTAGGTTTAAGTCCAACAATAAAGTACGTGAGATGCAATAACTGGAGAATGCATGTAATGGACGTGTAAGATCTTTAAGAGCTTTGGCCTAAAAGGGAAATGGCTCAGGTATTCCTATTTTAAGTATGGTATATATTAGTACAATACGTTCAGTTATTGACTATGCACCTCCCATCCTTATAATGCATAGTAAGAAACTTATTCAAAAGTTGAAGTGATACAAAACGAGGCCATGAGAATTGTTTTAGGTTGTCAACGGAATACTAGAATTTATATAATGAGAATGGAGTTAGATTTACCAAGTAAAAAACCAGTAAAGGAACTTGCTGTAGCCGCTACTCTTAGGACCATTAGGAGGAGATAATAGGTTGTCCCGTACAATAATGTGCTTCAATGAAAGAACAAATCTTGGCAATGTGTCTAAGTATTCAAGGCTATTGTATAATATTATGGAGTATGGAGTAGATAAATACTGCATTTCATTACAAACTTATCTAAGGTTTAGACCATGGCAGGAAGGATGCATTACAGTAGATATTTTATAGCTTGAAGGGGAAAAAAAAGATTGGTATCCCAGCTACTTACGAAATGTCTTTTTAGAGAAAATAAATAGTTTTCCCAGGCTAAACACTGTACTTATATATATTGTGATGGATCAGTATTAAGTAACGGTCAGGCGGGATGTGGTGTTTTTCTAAGGAAATATTTTATCAATGAGTGTTATGCAGATGAAACGGTTTGTATAAGAATTAGTAACAACACCTCATCCACGCTGGCTGAACTACACGCAATATGTGAAGGACTCCAGGTTGTTATAGAGAAATGTAAAGAAACATATATTTTTGGTTGATAGTAAAAGTGCATTGGAAACTTTACAGAGTAAAAATCAATATAACTTTCATATTGTTAAGATCTGTAAAAGACTTGTCATAGTAATGTAAGAAATGGAATGTACTGTGCAGCTTGTATGGATTCCATCACATGCGGGAATTCATTTAAATGAAATGGCTGACAAACTGGCCAAAAACGCTGCAGAAAAGATGTATATAGTGTTATGGCATAACTTGTCAACTTGAATTCCGCTAGAGATTAATATACTAATGAGGGCACATATGGCACAACAAAAACAAAAACAAAAAAGCAATTGGAAACTCAGCACAACTTAGTCCAAGGTTCAATCACAGCCCTCTCTTTATCCTAATAGTTCAGGAGTGAAGGTTTGGAATTATACGCATTACAAATGATTTAAATAAAATTGAATAACAAATTTTTTACCATAATAAGTGTATAGGTTCCATAAGATAAATTAAATCAAGAGAATAAAGAATCAACATAATCCTGAGTAAACCACTAATATGTGAATAGTAAATGAACAATAAACTACTTTGTAATATCACCATTGATTGCATTTTATACAAAATAAATAATAATAGAGCAGCACTGAATAGATAATACTCAATTAAACCCTATTTGAAAAGGTATCCACCACTGACAGACTGAAACGTCCTCTTACTCTCAAGGCCAGCCAGTGACTGACATCGCTCCATACTCCCGGGAACTACAAGCCGAAAACTAATATTAATCACCTTCCACATTAAGCTGCAAAAATACATACATACATACAGAAAAAAATATGTTATGTATCAAATACCAGCCCTGATCACACATCATTATACAAAATTATATTTACATAACTTGTGGGTAACATGCCAAAAAATATTTCACTATGCACAGTGCAAGGCACCACTGTACATTACGTCATGCATAACAGCAAGTATTGTTAGCATTGTAAGTATTAGAACGGTAAAGAGGGAAATGAATAGAAAGAAAGGAATGGGAAAAAGTAAGAAGAGAAGTGATTGCCATATGTAGCGAGAGTTTTCAGCATTATTTGTATGTTTTACAAAACACCAATGTAACTTACGGGACTAACTTACCATCTGTTGATACTGTTATAATGAGACTAAGATTGGGATACAAATATTACTGGCAGATAAGTTGAGAGGCGGGTCAACCTTGTCAACTGTGTCATATTAGGGATGCACATACACTACAACATTATGTTATAGGATGTGAACAAATCCAACCATAAAGGAGCAGTGAGATCACTACTTGAAAGAAACAAGTTTGTTGGATGATTAATATTGGAAAGATCAAAATAATTCTTGCAATGTATAAAAAATTTTCTCCAAGGATATGACATTTATCTTTGTGTAAGATTACATTATCTGTTCTTTTAATGTAGTACAGTGATAATGTCAAAATGAATTATTTCATTGATGTAAAAATAATTCTTGTATTGTTATAACATTTATAACTTTTTGTAAGCCCCAGAAGGGGATGGCAAAGGTGAGGGTGGGAGTAGCATACTACCCTGTCCTTTTGATGTAATAGTTTTATTGTCAATAAAGTATTTAAATTTTAATTTCAGTGTCGCATTGTAACAAGGTCTTGAGTGTTTCCCGCCTAAGTGTTCGAGCCAATCGCAGGGTGTGTGAGGATGAATTCCTTACACCTGAACCAATAAGAAAACCTGTGAGACGTGACGTCATGAAAAGGTGGCGTCCTTTTTGTGGGCGACACAGTTTGAAAAAGACAGTCTGGTTCTGGAGAGATTTTTTTTTTAGTTTAACAAATTTATTGGCAAAGCTTGTAGTACAGTTTGCCTATTCTGAGTAATTCAGTCAGGTCTTGACACTGAGGGTGGTATCACTTCTCACTGCCATGCAGGACAGAGGTTCGTGTGGGTGTCATCTCATATGGCGGGGTATAATGTGAGTATCTCTTAGGTTTTATCCGTTTCACGAAATGTATTGTGATTCATGTGACCCCTGGTTGAATAGTTAGGAAGATAGGTTGTTGTTTTGAAGTGTAACTGATCGTTTTGAGTAATGTCGTTAATAAACAAAGAACCGTTATGATTAGTTCTTAATTCCCTTGTGTTGAGTAAAACATTGTCATGCATGTCTTTGGCATTATGCAGTGATCATACAATAAACCAGTAGAAATAACATAACCTACCGCCTGGTATCCCAGTTCCCAGTTATCACCGGTTACGCCATTATTCCCTAGTTATTCAGTCTCCCCTTGGTGTGAGGGCCAACTGTAGGCCTACATTCCTTAACACCCCTCAGCCAACTGCAAAACATGAACTAGTACCGCCACCTCCACCTTCTTATGAAACAGAAGAAAAGAGAATAAAAAAATATATGAAGTAAATAAATAAATAAGAAATAAGAAAAGTAAACGAAGAAAAGGAATAATAAAGCTTATTTTATAATAATTGTTACAGCAAAGAGTCAGTCAACTGTGAAGAAACATCTAGAATTGTGTTCGTATTTTGTTGAACTCACTTTATTTGCTGAATAGAACAAAAATATAATGAGATAAAACAGAACTATATTTAATCGTCATATATCATTAACAAGTGATTTTTTCAAATCAATGCTTTTGAAGACGTCCACCAGTCAGAACTACCAACACCCCCCTCCCCCCCCAAAACATATAAACAAACTGTATATCATTATCTTTATACTCTTGTGATTCACTTCAATGTTGTACTAATGTGTTATACAGACTGTAGGTAAACTCACTAGTAGGAGACGACATGTCACACTTATTTCAACAACTTGGCGTTTCATATATACGTGTAATATGAAGCAAGGCTTAAATAATGTATGGTAGTAGTTTCAATTAATTATTTAAAGCCATTCAGTAAGGCCGTGTAAAAATAATTGCAGTAATTTTGTGAAAATGTTAAGTATTTTAATTATATCGTGAAGTTCCTGAGTGAAACAATAATTTCATGAACTTCCTGAAATTTCCAGAGATTTCACGAAATTTACTCGTTTCACAAGCTTACAAAATTCATGAGACAAAACAACACAGCACATCACGACACAAGACATCACAGCACAGTACAGCACAACACAACTGAGCACAGCACAACACAATACACAACAACGTAACACAACACAGCACAACACAACAAAACATAACACAACACAATACAACACACTGCAATACAGCATAGCACAGTACAACACACAACAACATAACGCAGCACAGCACAACACAGCACAACACACCACAACATAACACAGTATAACACAACACAGCACAACACAACACACAATAAAATAACACAGCACAGCACAATACAACACAACATAACACAACACAGCACACAACAGCACAACATAACACAGTACAACACAACACAGCACAACACAACACACAATAAAATAACACAGCACAGTACAACACAACATAACACAACACAACACAGCACAACACAGCACACAACAGCACAACATAACACTGACAATGAATAAGAAAAGTCGAACAATAAATTTCAGTTCGTTTAATATTGAAATGATACTGTATTGGGTGGAAGAGAAGATGAATGATAAGACACATTAAAACATCTGTCAGAATAACAAGACTTTAATAACTAAATGTAGAGAATGATTACAGTGAATGTGTTGACCTGAGAGCTCAACAAAATCACCTTCCTGGCGGTATCTAGTGACTTACTTGAGCTGTGGTGGAGAGGGGTGGGGAGGAGGGTAAGGGAGGTGGAGAGGAGAGTGAAAGTAGTGGAGTATAGGGTGACGGAAGTGGGGAGGAGGGTGAGAGTAATGAGGGGAAAAAATGGGGAAAATGGGGTGGAGGATGAGGAAGGCGTGGAGGACGAAACGGGTGGGGCAAAGGGTGAGGGTAATGGGGGTAGGACGATTGGGAAGGGAGTGAACCGCCTCGTTAGGGTAACAATGGCTGGTGATTGGACAGTAGACAAGGCGATAGTTCCTGTGGACTTCTGGTCGAATAAAAATATTTCCAGCATTTCCTATAGACAGACCTCTCTCTCTCTCTCTCTCTCTCTCTCTCTCTCAAGCACATTAATACACAAACATCTAAAGACGATGTTTGTAAATAAAGTTGTCTGGTGTTAATATTACTTCATAAATACATGCGATTATATTTATGTCTGAGAATCATTATTAAAGGAACAAAAATTACCCAGTAACACCTTAGTTATGATCCAGTAACGCTTTAGTTATAACCAGTATCACCTTGGTTATGACCCAGTAACACTTTAGTTATAACCAGTAACACTTTGGTTATGACCAGTAACACTTTAGTTATGACCCAGAAGCACTTTAGTTATGATCCAGTAACGCTTTAATTATAACCAGTATCACCTTGGTTATGACCCAGTAACACTTTAGTTATAACCAGTAACACTTTGGTTGTGACCCAGTAACACTTTAGTCATGACCCAGTTACACCTTAGTTATAACCAATAACACTTTAGTTATGACCCAGTAACACTTTAGTTATGACACAGTTACACTTTACTTATGACCCAGTAACACATTAGTTATTACCCAGTAACACTTTAGTTATGACCCGTAACACCTTAGTTATGACACAGTAACACTAGCAGAAATAAAGGACTTTTGGCCATATACAATGTTGATTTACACAGGCATACCTTATTTTTAGGTTGAAATAAATTACTGCTCAAGTATCATCGTGTGTATTTACTTGCTGGGTGCCAAAATGATACAAAAGACCGATAACTCCAACATGGAAGTTTTTATCACTGTTTTCTATTTCATGTGCGGAAAATGTAAGTTTTCGCCACTGATGTTTATATTTAATGTTGTGCAAGGACTAGGGATGACCATGGCCAGGGGATGGGCTTCAGATGATCAGATGGCAGATGTAATTTAACGTGCTTCAGAGCTGGATGACGGAGTTCTTGATAATACTCTACTATCATAAAGACATCTACTTTGGGTAAATTTCTTTCATCTGCTTTGATGAACCCTGATCGGCTCTGTAAATACATATTATTAGATAATTAATTGTGCTTTACTGTGCAACACAGTAATACTATATTGAATATATAAATATTACTAAGCACATTAACTAATTCAATGGAAATTAGCTGTCCCTGTACAAATTTCATAGTATAAACATTCCAAACAATATGGTATTATTTTTGTTTTGGTCATCTGGGGAACCTTAAGATTCTAACTATGGGACAAGGTACTTAATACATTAAGACACATTATCTCTACGGGATTCCTGTCGCAAAACATTTTTCTATGGCATAAGAAAATACATGTCATAGGTTGGTTAGGTTAGGTTAGGTTAGGTTAGGGTATGATAAGTTATATTATAAGTTATACGATTAACTTAACATACACCAGTAAGGGGGTGGGGGTAGTAGCTCAAAACTAGTGATTTCCGATTGAAATGAAGGTCAAAATCGTTCATAACACATCGCAAACCATCAGGAAAAAAAAACAGTCTGCATATCTAAGTACAGGGATGACCAAAACTTAAAATTTATCCAATATAGCCTATCTCGAATTTAAGCATCCAAATACTTATGGTAGTTAAATTAAATTTTTCCCATTAATTAATATAAATGATGATATATTCCAGTAGTTCATTAGTGAATCATCAAAACAATAACAGAACTATGTTTACCTAGCATCGGGAATTCTCAAAACAAAGTCCAGACAATGTCATTGATTCTAAATTCACTCGTATCTCCATCTACTATTGATATACTCTGTAAATGCACTAAAAAAAAGAGAATGCCTACCAGGTTAGAATACATAACAACTGAGCTGGTGTGAACATAGGAGTTTTTATGTCCATAAGAACATAAGAATGGAGGAAACTGCAGCGGGTCTATTGGCCCATACTGGGCAGTCCCATTTACACCCAACCTCTATCGCTCATATATCCATCCAACCTATGTTTGAAGCTGCTCTCCACGGCACATTTCTTCACTTAGGCCATAAAAAAAACACCCTTAAAACTTACCTGAACGTGGCATTTGGGGTTTGAAGAGGCCATCCTTTGTTAAGATCCGACTGCAGCGGTGAGTTTGTTCGAGAGCGTCTTTTGCGGGGTAGGTGGTGACATCATTGCAAATGGAGGCCCTGTTTCTAGATAAATAAACTTATCTCTACTATTACAGCAGGAATTTTAACTTTTATTACAAATTATATATACCGTATCACTTTACGAACGTGGCAGATTGTATTTCTTGTGTTTACCCAGAACCGACAACTCGTTCATTCTCAAACTAGATATGTTTCTAGAGCTGATATCATTTCATCTATCAATGCGGATCTGTGCAGCATCTCCAAATGAAGAGATAGAAACTTGGTTAAATTCAATAGTAATAAAACTCAGTATTTACCAATTACACTTTCCAAATTCGATAATCTCCCACCAATAACATTTCAGGACGCAATCATTCTGCCAAATTCTAAAATAGATATGCTAGACCTCACCATTTCCTCTAATAGGTCATGGAAGCCACACATCCACAACATTGCTAAAGCTGCCTCCCAAAAGCTGGGAATGCTGTACAGATGCCGTAGCTACTTCACTACTGAGCAGTTGCTTCAATTATATAAGGTATTCATTCGTCCTAACTTGGAGTACTGCTCTCATATCTGGGGTGGCTCTTCTTCTCTTCAACTGTTAGATACTGTGGAATCAAAGGCATTTCGTCGTATTAACTCTCCTCCTTCAGTTGATAATCTTTCTTCCCTCTTGCTTCACTCTCTTTTACAGGTCTTTAGCGGGCAATGTTCGGTGGTTTTGGCATCCTGTGTACCGCCGGCAAGGCCGTGGGCTCGTAACACACGTCTTGCACGCGGTGCCCACCGTTTCTCTGTGGATGTCGGTCACATTAGAATAACCTGTTATAGTATATCCTTCTTTCCTCTCACAGCCAAGCTGTGGAATTCACTGCCTCTTTCCGTGTTTCCATACTCATGCAATCTGTCTCATTTCAAAAAGCTGGTTTTTCGGCATCTTCGTGGTGTAGATTAATTTAGTTCTTTTTCTTCTATTTTTTACTTTTTTTTACTCTTATTCCGCCCCCCCCCCCCCCACCAGGCCCCGTTGTGGTTCGATGACCTCCCTGTGTCCTGGTGGGCTATTCCCCGTAAAAAAAAGACAAAATATTTATATTTTTCCCACAGTTAGATTAATATTTGATACTGGTAAATATTTTTTACTTATCATACATAAAGTATTAATATTTCTCCCACAGTTAGATCAATATTTGCCTCCAACTTTTACATTGTGTTCACTTGTTTATTTTGTTCCAATAAACTAATGTTTGATGTTTGCAGCATTTATGAGCCAGCGTTTTTCTGTGTTGTGTATGGTGCAGCGATTTACTGTGCCGTGTTTAGTACTGCACGTTATTGTGCTGTGTTTGGTGCGGCGCTCTACTGTGCGGTGATTGGTACAACGTTTCAACGTGCTGTGTTTGGTGTAGTACGTCACTGTGCTGCCCTGAATCACACCTCGGATAAAAAGATTTATGCTGTAGCAGTAGCGAGACAGTGTCTTGCATCCCATTGGTAACAGCCCCTACAGGGCCCTTCCTGACAAAGTCATTCGTGAAATAGACCCTGCAAAGAAGTCTTACTACCCAAACAAAGCTACAACACCTGAAACAGACCAATATCAGTCGAGAGTATGGTAAGCTTAAGGAACTATGTGGCTTAAACAATACGACGCTCCCCCAGCTTGGCAAAACCTGTCTCACATCTTACCTACTAGCCTGCTCACCAACTGACCTGGTCCAAGAATCTGAATTAATCTGGGAAAAGACAAACTAAAGATCAAGCGCTCCACCACTCCCATTGACTTCATATGTGCCACCAGTGCCCAAGTGAACGAGCCCACAATCTTTAAAAAAAAATCAATAACTTTATTGTTATTATTACTCATAAGTTATACTAGGTAATGACTTGATGATACCGGGCCCATTTATCACTATGTCTTCCTAATTTATTATTTTCCCTTGCATATTTATTGACAAATATTTTCTCTACGCTGCAAAATCTTCCTCCAACACATCAGATCTTCTTCCAACTTCACCAAATATTTATCCAATTTGCGCAAATTTTCCTCCAACATCCCAAATCTTCCCCAACAGCCCTAAATCTTCACCCAATATCACCAAATCTTCCTCCAACATCCCCAAATCTTCCTTTAACATCCCCAAATATTATTTTGGGGTGTCAGTCTTAATTGCCCCTAATTACTGCACTAAACTGTAGGAATGATAAACTAATACTCTCTCTCTCTCTGTCTCTCTCTCTCTCTCTCTCTCCACATTTTAACACAGAGATACTCACTCCTATATTCATTCTCTCGCAGTTTTAGTAGCTCCCAGCGGCACTAACATTCATTTACATTCACGTTTCCTTCTATTGAAATTCAGATTCCATTTACGAAAACTTGTAACATTTTTCTATTTTTTAAGTGTTTCATTGGCTTCCATTTTCTTTTAATGTCGGGGCTGACCTTATTAGATGCGAACGTTGTTTATATAATGTGTCGTTCTGTTATAAAGTTTTTCAGTATTATTCTAAAAGTCACCAAACCAGATGTGAATATTGTGTAACATGTAAGAGTTGCTACGAACGCCACTGAGACCACGAACGGTATTGACGAGGAAGCCACGGACGATACTGAAGCCAGGGACGCAGGAGCAACTATCAGAACGTCATAACGGAGGCAGGAACGGAAGAGGAGGAGGATGAGGTGTGAGCGTGAGTGTACGAGTGTGTAATACTGGAGAATGTGGGTGTCGACCTGCCAGCTGGTAGTGTGGATAATGTTTGGGTGTAGACCTGCCAGCTGGTATAGTGTCCCCAGTCCCCACCCACCTCAGACCAAACCTCCTCACTCCACACCACACCACCACACGCCACACTGCCTCATTCCATACCAACTCACATCACACCACCTACTACCATACTGCCCCACACCACCTACCACCACACTGCCTTACACCGCACTGTCTCACACCACACTACCTCACACCACACTGTCTCACACTACACTGCCTCACACCACACTATCTCACACCATACTGCCTCACACCACACCGCCTCACAACTCACCACCTACCACCACACTGCCTCACACCACACTGCCTCACACCACACTGTCTCACACCACACCGCCTACCACCACACTGCCTCACACCACACCGCCTACCACCACACTGCCTCACACCACATCACTTCACACCACAAAACTCACGCAATATCACCTCACATCATACCTCCTCACACCACACCACCTCACACCACACCACCTCACAACACCTCACACCACACAACCTCACACCACACCTCCTCACACCACACCACCTCACACCAAAACACCTCACACCACACCACCTTACACCACACACTACCTCACACCACATCACCTCACACCACACCACCTCACATCACATCACCTCACACCACACCTCCTCACACCAAACCACCTCACACCAAACCTCCTCACTCCACACCACACACCACACTGCCTCATTCCATACCAACTCACATCACACCACCTACTACCATACTGCCCCACACCACCTACTACCATACTGCCCCACACCACCTACTACCATACTGCCCCACACCACCTACCACCACACTGTCTCACACCACACTACCTCACACCACACTGTCTCACACTACACTGCCTCACACCACACTATCTCACACCATACTGCCTCACACCACACTGCCTCACACCACACTGCCTCACACCACACCGCCTCGCAACTCGCCACCTACCACTACACTGCCTCACACCACACTGCCTCACACCACACTGTCTCACACCACACCACCTCACACCACACTGCCTAACACCACACCGCCTACAACCACACTGCCTCACACCACACTGCCTCACACCACACTGTCTCACACCACACCGCCTACCACCACACTGCCTCACACCACACCGCCTACCACCACACTGCCTCACACCACATCACTTCACACCACAAAACTCACGCAATATCACCTCACATCACACCTCCTCACACCACACCACCTCACACCACACCACCTCACAACACCTTACACCACACCACCTCACACCACACCTCCTCACACCACACCACCTCACACCACACCACCTCACACCAAAACACCTTACACCACACCTCCTCACACCACACTACCTCACACCACATCACCTCACACCACATCACCTCACACCACACCACCTCACATCACATCATCTCACACCACACCTCCTCACACCACACCACATCACACCACACCACCTCACACTACACTACCTCACATCACATTACCTCACGCCACACCACCTCACACCACACCACCTCACACCACACCACCTCACACCGCACTACCTCACATCACATTACCTCACACCACATCACCTCACACCACACCTCCTCACACCACACCACCTCACATCACATCACCTCACACCACACCTCCTCACACCACACCACCTCACACCACACCCCCTCACACCACACCACCTCACACCAAAACACCTCGCACCTCACCATCTCACACGACACCTCCTCAAACCACACCACCTCACATCACATCACCTCACACCACACCTACTCACACCACACCACCTTACATCACATCACCTCACACCACACCTCCTCACACCACACCACCTGACACCATTTTCGCCGGACGGGAGTTATAATATATATGATGAAGGGATGTGAAAGCCCCGAGATAAGGTGTATAGTGCGTCGGGAGACCTTCACTATACCTGACAGGTGTGTAATGTGTCGGGAGACATTCACTACACCTGACAGGTGTGTAGTGTGTCAGGTGACCTTCATTATACCTGACAGGTGTGTAATGTGTCAGATGACCTTCAGTACACCTGATAGATGTGTAATGTGTCGGGTGACCTTCACTACACCTGACAGCTCACTATCAGTAATAAACAATGTCCCGCCAGCTACCTCTAGTAACTCCTTCCCTCATACTCCACTCCTGATTATCGACTTACACGTTCAGTCTCACTTTTATCAATTAGAGACGACATTGAAATGTTCTCAGTGGCTTCGGTATTGTACTTCCCTGTAATTTATATAATTATCACCACACTGTGGGTGCCTGTTATTATCACTACACTGGGTGCCTGTCATTATCACCATACTGTGGGTGCCTGTTATTATCACCACACTGGGTGCCTGTCATTATCACCACACTGTGGGTTCCTGTTATCATCACATCACTGTGGGTGCCTGTTATTATCACCACACTGGGTGCTCTTCATTATCACCACAGTATTGGTGCCTGTCATCACCATCATCATACTGTGGGTGCTTGTCATTATCACCACACTGTGGGTGCCTGTTATTATCACCACACTGAGGGTGCCTTTCATTATCACCACACAACCACTCGGACAAATGATTGACATACTGTATATAATGCAAAATTTCACAGTCTAGTACACGAGTACTCCATTGACGGAACGCTGTTTGTTTTGGTGCTAACCCCAGTATCACATCAAAGACCAAACGAGTGTCAAGGCAAACCAGTTATCAGAGTTTTTGCAAGATAAAAAGAAAATGGAAATTGTAGCAATTTTAGCAAATATCACATCTCATCTCAGTGCTCTCAATGTCAAGCTGCAAGGAGGAAACAACATAGTCTGCCATTTTTTTTTAACATTCGGGTTTCTTATTAGTAACCCGAAAGCACCCTCCGAGCCGTAATCTATTTTTTAAAACCAAATTTTGTCGGGTTCCCATTTGGTAGTCCGACAATATTATTGGAAAGTTCGGGATAAGTCCTCGGGTGTGGGTAGGCACCCGAAAGACTTATCCCGAATGTTCAAACTAGTTATATATGAATAGAAAACGTCTCTGAAATATAATATACGTATATTAAGATGAGATAATAAAGAAAACAAATATTTAAATGTCCTAATAACCGGTTCCAATGGAAATGTGTATATTTTTAAGAGACCGCCGTGTACCCCCGTGATGTTTTACCTTCAACTCCGAAGATTTTTCATCACCCCATCGCCCTTCTCCAATTTTATCAAGCATTACATTCCTGCAATCATCCTCTTATAGCTTCAAGTATGTTCAAAAACGCACTTTTCTTTGTGATAGATAAATGTAATGCCATTTCCAATTTGCCAATATATTTTATAGGAAAGATATAAGATGAGCCAAATATACTAGTTATGTTGCTGGGGTAATAGTTTACAACAAGTGTCATCTGTGACCCACGCTGATAATTACCATGGAAGAATTTTCCCCTGCTATACTTCACTGTTTGGGTTGTCGTTGTTCCGGTTGTGTTTAGGTATTACGAATATTTGTAAGTTTAGATTAGGTTACGTAAAGTAAGGGTAAATGGAGGCATTATTGGTTTGGTAAAAAAATTGTTTTAGATAATATATTTTATTATCAAGGTTATTTTCCAATAAATGTTTTGGCTTTAAATAACACATTTTTTTTCCTCCAAACATTATCACAGTACAACTTGAAACAGTATTTCAATTCAAACAAAATTAAAAAGGGATTACACTGGCATAACTAAAGAAAAATATATCACAGTACAGTACAGTACAGAACAGTACAGTATAGTGTATGTAAAATTGTATAATTGAAACAGTTTAGTATTTTGCTTGAAATAATAAATGTACACATTTTTAAAGGCTTCAAAGAACTATACTGTGCTGAAATAGTTTACAAGTGTCAGAGAAATCCATAAACAATTTTAGTTCCTCTCAATAAGAACAAGCAGTAAAACCAAATTTATCACAGTCCCTGTACAGTCTGTATATATATTAATAGCAATCATACTTAGTTTGAAATTGCAAATACATTTATAGCAATTATCATTCTTGAAAGATTTTAGAAGAGTGGTCCCTCGGTTAACGAACACAATTCGTTCCAGAAGGTCGTTCGTTAACCGAAAATTTCGTTAACCGAAACCATTGTTTCAATGGGATTTTGGGTAATTGGTTCCAGCTCACCGAAAATTACATACAAAGTATAAAAAACATGCAGTAAAGTACACTTACTTTGAGGTGTGTATGTAGAAGGCTCCCGGTTGATAATGATGATGGGAATTAGAAGTGGGGGTAGAGAAGGGAGAAGAGAAGCAAGTGGGGGTGGAAGAGAAATCACCCCCATGCCTTGATGCCGTCATTTCACCCATAAAATTTTAAGTTCACAAGGTGTAATTCAAGATTATTTTCTTTAAATCAACACTGCACTGAACTATATATGGTCACTATGTTAAATAAATTTCAGAATGACCAATAATTGTACTGTAAAAACGTAAAAATACTCTGTGATCAAGAGACCCACAAGCAAGATGTTTCCTCCACTGAACAGAGATACAAACTGAGGCTTTGGTGGGTGAGTGAAGTGGCTGATTAGTACATCAAAAACTAGTTCCCTGTACTCAATTATGTTAAATAAGTGTTAAAATGACTAAAAAAATCTTATAAAACTTGGAAAATTGTTGAATAGTACAACCTTCTTGATATTTACTCCAATTTTAACGAATGTAAGCCCTAGAACCGATTTCTGTGTTGGCCTACTAATCTTCCAGCTGGTGAGCAAGCCAAAGCATGACGAAACATTTTCGTACAAATTTCGTTAACCGAATTTTTTTCGTAAACTGAATTTAATATTCTTATGGAAGGTAATTCGTAAACCGAAATTTCGTTAACCGAGGCGTTCGTTAACCTAGGGAAAACTACTGTACTGTACATGTATTGAAATTGTAATTAAAGTACAAAAGAAATGTGAAATAGAAGAAAGATTAAAATTCCCAAATAAGTAAGAGTATTAGGGTGTCATACGGAGGCGAATTTTTTTTTTTGAGTTTGAAAAATCGGCCCATGGTATTAATGATGTAGTTCTATGTGAAGAATCATGTGATATCTTCAGATTTGAAAAGTTTTCATTTTTTGCTAGGTAAATTTTAACTTGAAATCTTATGAAAATTCAGTATTCCCACCCTTTTACCAACACCACTAAATAGCTTATTTAAAGTAAAGTAAATGCATCAGGAAAATTTATTAGGATGAAAATGATCCAGAATAGTGAAACGAATGATCTTGACACATTTATTAAATTTAATATTCCTTTAGAAAACAAAATCATCAAATACAAAAACCGGTTTTACTACTACGACCTGGTGTTGCTGCACACCATAGAGAACATGTCTTTCTTGCTTCTATTTCTACTCATCACCTCCCTGCTGACCACCTGAGCTCGGATGTAGCCTTCCCTCCTCTCCTGGCTGTACACGTGACTGCTGGCCTCGCTCACTTGCTGTACACAATGCTCTATACTCTGGGTGTGCGAGGGCCAGGCAGGGACATGCATGGGGTTGTCCAGGAAAGCTCTGACTTGAACATTGGTGAGGCTGCACGTAAGAGGGGGCTCACTGCCAGCCTGGATGTTATCCAGATCTATGAGATCAGTGAGGGTCTTGGCACCTAGATTGACTTCAGGAGTATTCCTGACCCTGAAGGAATCGTCACCAACTGATTCGTCATGCCCAGATCCTCTCATAAGTCTCATATCCAAGATCTTTTTGACTGCCACTCTTCTCTCCTCCTCATCCTTACTGCAGAGCATTGTCTGCAGAACTGCCTCGGGATGAGCATACCAGGAAGATCTCCTCACAGTCTGCTCCACAATCTGAACAACCTTCCTTGGCTGACTCCTCAGGAGCTCAAGCTGGAAGAGAACATGCCTCGGACCTTCGGAGAACGATGACTTGACCTTGGTGTTGAACCAATTTGGCAAGTAGACACTCACGGTGAATTGGACAATAAGTCTCAGGTTGTGAAGCTGGTTCCCTTTCAGTTTATGATGAGCGACCCAAATTCTGCAGAACCTGAGAGCCGTTGTGAGTCACCTAGAATGTGAGACTGGACCTATCTGCAGGTAAGCAAGTCTATCAGGCATGATCCCAGTTTTTATGGCACTGCAAACCATGTAACCATAGTACTGGTCAGTACTCAGGTCGTCAATGACAGTGTGTGCAAGCTCAACGAGTGGAGGGCCAACTGTGATTTTTTCAAAGCTCGGATTTATTTCTAACTCAGTGGCAGAGTCCAGCATCTTGCCAAGAGGACCAGACCATCTGTTGTTTGAAAGAGTCTTGCCATCCAGCTCCTGGATCAGATGTCTGAGTGGCAACTCGTTGGTGTGGAGGTTACAAACAATCCAGACCAGCTTCCTCCCAATCTTCTGCTCTATCCACTGTATGACCCCCCCTTGCCACCCTGTGTTCGTGTTGGTGCTGTGCCCTCCAATGGCCTGCAGGGTCTGGTCTACGTTCCTCTCTCTGAGCCAGTTCACAATGTTATCTGCCACTATCTCAGCTGGTTTCCTGATGTCATCTTTCTCTGGAGTGAAATGCCACAAATACTTCCCTCCTGGTTCACTGCAGCAGGAGTAGTGTTCCTCCTTCACCATGGCAGGGAACAACTTGTCAGAATCTCCAACTTTCATGAACACTTTAATGTCATCCCTTCTCCCATCAAAGAACAAACAATTGATTCCATTTTCTCTTATCCCCTTATCAAACTCCTCTTCTAGGTTACTGACAAGTTTCTCCTGAGCTCTCCTTACTTTGTTATGAATCTTATGCCTGGAAGGTTTGGGATCATTATTTTCTGGGTTAGGGACAAAGTCACCATTCTCCTGGTCAGCACTCGGATCAGCCATGGGGAAGTCATTAAACTCTGAATCAGCTTGACTCCAATCATCGGCCTTTTTTGCCTCACCCTGGGCCTTCTCAAGTCTCTTTTCCTCGGCAACTCTTCTCCTCTTCTGTCTCTCTGTGGCAGCCTCCTGTCTCTTGGACTCCGGAATATCTTGGCTAGAAATCATGAGAGCCCCTATACTGCCAGTCTTCTCTCTCTGTGCTTTGACAAATGCCAGTTCGATCACAGGAATCTTCAGTTCACGCTTGCAAATACAGGAGATGTGGGCCTCGGATTTACAGTCACGATCGCATCCAAACTCAGGACAGAGAACAATTGGGCACTTGCAAGTAATTATGTCAAATAACTGGTCCAGTTGCTTGGCAAAGCTGTCCTTAACTGCAAGTTTTCCTCTCCCAAGAGAGATATCTCTTGCCTTTTCCCAACTGGCTAGCAGTCTCTCACTAATCTTCTTCTGACTTGTTATGACTGGAGGCTTGAACTGAGCGTTAGCCAGAGTGTACTGTGCCAAGACAGCTTTGGTCATATCACTGGCAATGTCTTTGTTTGTGTAAGTTCTTTGGTTCTTTTCACTGATTTGCCTGATTAAAACACCGTATCTCAAAGCATCTCTCAATGTAGGCAACTCCGACTTCAGGAGCTCTCTCCCAGACCCAAGATAGTGACTGAGATGGCTGGATTTTTGGTTCCTCGTCCTGACACAAGCAGCCATCGCAAATATTATCAACTTATAAATGCATCAGAATCTGAAACAGAAAAAAATATTGTTAGTTGGGTTGTTAAAGAATGAAGTCAGAAAGCAATGTTCACTATTTAATTGTAATGCACTAATGCAGCTGTACGTTAGATTTTCGATAAATTTCACGCTAAACTTTACCTAGCAAAAGGTTGCAAAATATTGAAACTGAAATTATTTTCTGTTTATATACACTAAAATCTACCAAAAAAAGTGATGGGCCATTAGTTTTAGCTGATCTTCCCTCCTATGACACACCCTAATGAGTATATAATACACAGTATCATATGAAATTCTAGCAAAAAATATGTTTAATCTATTTTGGTTTCACAAGTAGTAAAAGAAAAAAATCGTAAAAAAATTTTGATCATACAAAATATGATTTCACAGCACCATTAAGTGAAAAAAACCCCCAGTAAACAAAGAAAAAAAAAGACGATTAAAATTCTCCAATATGTATGAGTGTACAATACACAGTATCACAGTAGTGTATATTGTAACTGACAAGAATCTATTTGTTTTCACAAAAGAACAAAAAAAAACCAAATGTTGGAACATAAAAAATATTCATATTCTCCATTAAGTGCCTTAGAAAAAATAGTAAACAGAGAGAGATAGAAAAAAAAATCACATTTTACGCAATATCAATTAAGACACTGATGGCAAAGTCTCCATAATTTAACTTGATTGCCCACAGCAAGAGGTGGAATTTTGGCTGCACTCTTGACATATGCCACTGGGCAACAACTCTAATGTTTACTCTAAATACATTATGCACAGATTGAGCTGGTAATGTATTGTACATACTAGTGAAGGCCTTTAAAGTCTCCAATATAGCACCATTCAGTTCTTGTATACTGTCCTTAATAATGACACTGAAGCATTCATTCCTCTTGTTCACCTGCTTCCTTCTCTTCCCCGTGTGACTGGATGTTGATGTTGCTGGTGGTGGCACGGATGATCCTGATGTTGGATCAGTTGATCTAAGTGTTTCTGCTGGTGCAGACGCTGGCATAATTGGTGGTGATGTCTGCCTTCTCCCTTGAAGACGAACTTTTATCTCCACAACTCATGTTTCTGCTTCAATTTTGGCGTGCAGTTCGACCTGATTTGTTTATATTTATCTTGGATAAGGCGTATCAACCCTCTCGAGTTGCGGCGGTCGGGTTACTAAATAGTAACCCGATGTTCGGGATTGATATTCGAGTTTGACGAATCCATTTTACGGGTTACCAAACATTAACCCGACATTCGGGATTGCTCTACGGGCTTGCTATCCCGAGTGTTTAAAAAAATGGCCGAGTGTGTGATCTGATATCAAATGTTTGAGCTTTCCAGAAGAAACTGGTACT
This sequence comes from Homarus gammarus, assembly GCA_958450375.1. Taxonomy (NCBI): domain Eukaryota; kingdom Metazoa; phylum Arthropoda; class Malacostraca; order Decapoda; family Nephropidae; genus Homarus; species Homarus gammarus. The sequence continues at coordinate 37,568 of CAUDMG010000541.1, read as the reverse complement.
TTTCAAGCACGATATCCAGGAAGAACTTCTTCACTTCCCCAAACTTTTGGAGCATACCAAAGGCAATAGATATCATAACCACACACATGTTCAGTTCATCGAGAAACTTATTGATGATTGCAAGGCTCGTTTTGATGATATCTCTCTTAGAAGACAGCTACTGTTGTTCACTCAGAACCCCTTTTTGTTCACAAACGTCTCCGAGTTTTCAGAAAAAGCAAATCAGACATTCAAATGGGTATGTGCAGCATCAATCCAAATGGAACTAATTGATCTCCAAAAAAATGTGGCCTTGAACGAAGAGGTTAATAACTGTGATTCAGTCACAAAGTTAGTTCCCCTCACCTTCACAAAATCGCATTGCATATCCTCACAATGCTTGGCTCCAGTTACCAGTGTGAGTCTACTTTCTCCGCCATGAATTTAGTGAAGAACAAATACCGCTCCAGCATCACCAATGAACATCTTCATCAGTGTCTTAGACTAGCTATCACATCATTTGTACCAAAGTTCAGGGAATTGGCAAGAAGCACGAAGTGTCACTTTTCACGCTAATGGTGATTAATCACTCACTCAAAAGCCCACAGAGTAACAATTACACGTACACCCAGGGTCAAAATTAATCACCCCCCCCCTTTCCAATTCAACAAAGAGAGATGAATGATTACTTTTGAACCAGACTGAAGAATCTATAATTGCAAATATTTTTTGTGTATGCTACAGAGATTTAGTTTACTTCTTTTCATTCACCATTCCTTCTTCTTCAACATGAGTAGAGTAGAATGTATGATAACTTTTGACAACAAAAATACATGGCCTGCAGTGTTTTATTGTGTTACAGATAATTATTATTTTTTCCTTTTGTTCATATACCACCCATTGGTTTCCTCTTCAGCAAGATGGATGGATGAATGGTTCCTTTAATGGCTTCTTTTGATCCAAGGGCTCTTTGTTCATTTCTTTAATTAATTTGCACTATCAATAGATTTTGAGATTATAAATGCAAATAGATGGAAGTAACTGAAATGTGTGCTCTTCATTTGTTTGTTATTACCTCAAATTAAATGACGTCTCATCCGGACCTTGGCCATCTAGAAAAATTGTGTGACTGGACCTTCACATATAGTAAATGAGCACCACTGATCTAGTACATCGTTACTTAACATTTATAATGAGATTTTGTCACAAACAATGGCAGGTTAGGGATGCAAGATATGGCACACGACAGTTTTGGTCTAGACAGAGAACAAGAGAGCAGTGGGTAGCTCTCGCCTCCACCTCCAGGAAGCACAATGTAAACAGGGAAATATGTGACAAATGTTAATATAGCCAAAGACCAAAGTTATATAAACATTTTGTTGGTTGGTGAGGTTTCCTCTCCCTCTCCAACACTGGTCTTCAGCAACACTCACTTCCACACTTCCCCCCTCCCCCAAACAGTGATATTCTTCAACACTCACCTCTACACATCCTCTCCCTCCCCAACATAGGTCTTCCTCTCTCACATTCGCCTCTACACCTCCTATCCCTCCCAACAATGGTCCTCCCCTCCAACACTCACCTCCCTGTTCCTCTCATACAATTTAATGTATCTTACTCCCCTCTCCCCGTACCCTCTCTCATCCTCTCCCTCTTCCCTGTCGCTTCATCTCCCGCTCCCCTCTCTCTTCCTCTCCCTCTTCCCTCCATTTCCCTCTCCCCTTTCTTTTCCCTCTCCCTCTCCCTTTTATGTACTCCCGGTGGCCAATAAACCCGGGCCTCTTCTCAAATTCTGAACAGAACTGAAAATGTTGACTAATAAATCTTGATAGAATTTTGCAACGTTGTGTCCGTGTTGTGTTTGTGTTTCGTCTGTATGGTGTCTGTCATGTGTCAGTGATGGATCAGTGTTGTGTTTGTGTTTCGTCTGTATGGTGTCTGTCATGTGTCAGTGATGGATCAGTGTTGTGTTTGTGTTGTGTCTGTATGGTGTGTGTTATGTGTCAGTGATGGATCAGTGTTGTGTTTGTGTTGTGTCTGTATGGTGTGTGTTATGTGTCAGTGATGGATCAGTGTTGTGTTTGTGCAGTTGTGCCAGTATTGTGTTGACGTTGTTCTGTCAGTATTGTGTGTGTTGTGTTAGTGTTGTGTCATGTAGTGTCAGTGTTATGTCTGTATTGTGGTAGTGTCGTGTCAGTGTTGTGTTGGTGTAGTGTCAGTGGTGTGTCGGTATTGTAGTAGTCTCGTGTCAGTGTTGTGTTGGTGTTGTGTTGGTGTAGTGTTAGTGTTGTGTCTGTATTGTAGTAGTGTAGTGTCAGTGTCGTGTCAGTGTAGTGTTGGTGTAGTGTAGGTGTAGTGTTGGTGTAGTGTTAGTATTGTGTCTGTATTGTAGTAGTGTAGTGTCAGTGTCGTGTCAGTGTAGTGTAGGTGTAGTGTTGGTGTTGTGTTGGTGTGGTGTTAGTATTATGTCTGTATTGTAGTAGTGTTGTGTCAGTGTCGTTTCATGTTGTGTTGGTGTAGTGTCAGTGTTGTGTCTGTATTGTAGTAGTGTAGTGTCAGTGTTGTGTTGGTGTAGTGTCAGTGTTGTGTCTGTATTGTAGTAGTGTAGTGCCAGTGTTGTATCAGTGTTGTGTTGGTGTAGTGTCAGTGTTGTGTTGGTGTAGTGTTAGTGTTGTGTTTGTATTGTAGTAGTGTAGTGTCAGTGTCGTGTCAGTGTTGTGTTGGTGTAGTGTTGGTGTCGTGTTGGTATAGTGTTGTGTTTGTATTGTAGTAGTGTAGTGTCAGTGTTGTGTTGGTGTAGTGTTAGTGTCGTGTCAGTGTTGTGTTGGTGTAGTGTTAGTGTTGAGTCTGTATTGTAGTAGTGTAGTGTCAATGTCGTGTCAGTGTTGTGTTGGTGTAGTGTTGTGTTTGTATTGTAGTAGTGTAGTGTCAGTGTCGTGTCAGTGTTGTGTTGGTGTAGTGTTAGTGTTGAGTCTGTATTGTAGTAGTGTAGTGTCAATGTCGTGTCAGTGTTGTGTTGGTGTAGTGTTAGTGTTGTGTTTGTATTGTAGTAGTGTAGTGTCAATGTCGTGTCAGTGTTGTGTTGGTGTAGTGTTGTGTTTGTATTGTAGTAGTGTAGTGTCAGTGTCGTGTCAGTGTTGTGTTGGTGTAGTGTTAGTGTTGAGTCTGTATTGTAGTAGTGTAGTGTCAATGTCGTGTCAGTGTTGTGTTGGTGTAGTGTTAGTGTTGTGTTTGTATTGTAGTAGTGAAGTGTCAGTGTTGTGTTGGTGTAGTGTTAGTGTTGTGTTTGTATTGTAGTAGTGTAGTGTCAGTGTCGTGTCAGTGTTGAGTTGGTGTTGTGTTGGTGTTGTGTTGGTGTTGTGTTGGTGTAGTGTCAGTGTTGTGTCTGTATTGTAGTAGTGTCGTGTCAGTGTTGTGTCTGTATTGTGGTAACGTCGTGACAGTGTTGTGTCTGTATTGTGGTAATGTCGTGACAGTGTTGTGTCAGTGTTGTGTTGTGTCTGTATTATCTCAGTGTTATGTAAATGTTTTGTCAGTGTTGTGTCTGTGTTGTGTCAGTGTTATGTCGGTGTTGTGTCTGTGTTGTGTCATTGTTATGTCGGTTAGTGTCACATACAGTTTTGTCCGTGTTCCTTCAGTGTTGTGTCAGTATAGTGTACTGTAGCGTCAGTGTTGTGTAATGGCAGTGTCAGTGTTGTGTCATTGAAGTGTCAGTGTTGCAGGAATAAAGTGTCTCTGTTGTGTCATTTCTGTGTCATTTAGTGTCAGTGTTGTGACATTGGAGTGTCAGTGTTCCGTCGGTGTAGTATCAGTGTTACGTGAATGAAGTGCCACTGTTGTGTCATTGAAATGTCAGTGTTCCGTGGGTGTAGTGTCATGTAGCGTCAGTGCTCTGTCAGTGTAGTGTATGTGTAGTGTCAGTGTAGTGTCATGTAGTACCAGTGTAGTGTCATGTAGTATCAGTGTAGTGTCATGTAGTGTCATGTAGTGTCATGCAGTGTCAGTGTAGTGTCAGTGTTGCGTCAGTGTAGTGTCAGTGTTGCGTCAGTGTAGTCAGTATTGTGTCATGTAGTGTCAGTCTTGCGTCAGTGTAGTGATGATGTTGTGTCAGAGCGCCCCTCCACGTTCATTTATCTTTTTAATTATTCAAATATATTTATTCATTTTCGTACAGTTAGACATTTCTCATCTCAGTTATTAGTTTTTAATTATTATCGTCTGGTCGAGAGAACACCACAAACACTGGTCGAGAGAACACCGCAAACACTGGTCGAGAGAACACCACAAACACTGGTCGAGAGAACACCACGAAAATTTGTCGAGAGAACACCACAAACACTGGTCGAGAGAACACCGCAAACACTGATCTAGATAACATCATAAACACTGGTCTAGATAACACTACAAACACTGTTCTAGAAAACATCACAAACACTGGTCTAGATAACATCATAAACACTAGTCTAGATAACACTACAAACACTGTTCTAGATAACATCACAAACACTGGTCTAGATAACACTACAAACACTGGTCGAGAGAACACCTCAAACACTGGTTGAGAGAACACCACATAAACAGCAGTTGATACAACTTTAGCTTCTCAGCACAATCACAGCAGGGATACAATAACGGAGAGAACATTATCGTCAGTATACAAACACAGCAGGTATATAGCAGCTGACATAGCTTTGGCTTCACAGCACAAACACAGCAGGGAAACAACTCCCCCAAACTGCCCCGTTGCCTCACTCATTTACATAATTTACCCGACTTTGTTTGGGCTCGAGTACCTTTCTATTATATTTATGTTTTGGCTCAACACTCAACCATGTTTTTGTCTTAATTAGTCAGACATGACGGCAACTGTTATTGACTTCATTCACATTGTTACAGACTTCACTAACAGACAGTTATTGACTTCTCTAACAGTATTGTTGACTTCACTAACAGAGAGTTATTGACGTCACTAATAGTTACTGACTTCACTAACAGTGTTATTGACATCTTTAATAGTTATTAACTTCACTAATAGAGAGTTATTGATATCACTAATAGTTATTGACTTTACTTACAGTGTTATTAACTTCACTAATAATTATCGACTTCACTAACAGAGTTATTGACTTCACTAATAGTTACTGACTTCCCGAAAAGAGTTATTGACCTCACTAACAGAGAGTTATTGGCCACACTAATAGTTATTGACTTCACTAACAGACTTATTGACGTCACTAATATTCATTGACTTCACTAGCACTTATTGACTTCACTAACAGTGTTATTGACGTCACATAGTTACTGACTTCACGAACAGAAAGGTATTGACTTCACTAACAGAGAATTATTAACGTCACTAATAGTTATTGACTTCACTAACAGTGTTATTGACTTCACTAACATAGAATTATTGACTTCACGAACAGAGAGTTATTGACATCACTGACAGTGTTATTGACTTCACTAAAAGTATTATTGACTTCATTAACACAGCATTATTAACTTAACTAACATAGTGTTATTGACTTCACTACCTGAAAGTTATTAACTTCACTAATAGTAATATTAATTTCACTAACATTGTTATTGATTTCACAAACAGAGAGTTATTGACGTCATTAACAGTGTTAATGACTTCATTCACAGAGAGTTACCGACTTCACTGAGTTATTGACTTCATTAACAGTGTTATTGATTTCATTAACAGAGAGTTATTGACTACACTAACAGAGTTATTGACTTCACTGAAAGAAAGTTATTGACTTCACCATCAGAAAGTTAGACTTCGTTAATAGAGTTATTGACTTCACTAACACAGTGTAATTGATTTCACAAACAGTGTTATTGACTTCACTAACACAGTGTAATTGACTTCACAAACAGTGTTATTGACTTAACTAACAGTTTTATTGACTTCACTAACAGAGTCATTGACCTCACTAACAATATTATTGACATGGCTAGCACAGTGTTGTTTGCCTTACTAACAGTGTTATTAACTTCACTAACAGTATTATTGACCTTGCCAACAGTGTTATTGACTTCACTAGCAGAGCCATTGACTTCACTAACAGTGTTATTGACTTCACTAGCAGTATAATTGACTTAATTACCATATTGTTCTTAAACTTACTGCACAGGGTTACTGGCTTCACTAAAATTTAGTGACTTGAAAAACAGAGTCTTGACTTAAATAACATTGTATTGACTTCATTAAGTGTTATTGACTTCTTTAACATATTGTTCTTAAATTAACTGCACAGTGTTATGGACCTTACTAACAGTGTTATTAGCTTCACTAACGGTGTTATTAACTTCACTAACTGTTATTGACCTCACTAACAGAGAGTTATTGACATGACTAACCGAGAGTTATTAACTTCACTAACAGTGTTATTAGCTTCACTAACAGTGTTATTAGCTTCACTAACACAGTGTTATTGACCTCACTAACAGAGAGTTATTGACTTGACCAACCGAGAGTTATCAATTTCACTAACATATTTATTAGCTTCACTAACAGTGTTTTGACTTCACTAGTGTTGTCATTAAATTAACTAAACAATGCTATTGACTTCCCTAACAGTTTTATTGTCTTCACAAACGACTCCCGGACAGATGGCCGAAGTACATTTGGCCGACGGACGTTTCACCGACGGACATTTGGCTGACGGACGTTTCACCGACGGACATTTGACCGAACGGACATCGAGCCGACGGACATTTGGCCGAATGGACAATAGACCGAACGGAAAATGGCCGAACGGACATTTGGCCGAAAGGACATATGGCCTTTTTAATTTATTTTTTATTTTTCTTTCTTTGCAATGTATTTTCTGCACATTTACTAAAGGATAAAAGATATTTATTGTAATATAAATGCTTCTTTGCAATGTATTTGCTTTATAAAACAAAGGATAAAAAGATAACATAATTTCAATGTGACACATTTGCATGATATACAATTTTTTTTTAATATTTGTTTCTTTTAAGACCATGGAATTCATACCAACGACAAGAGGAGGAAGAAGGATTTTGCTTGACGGCTACGCCTACATCGTTGATAAACAGAAAGACAATGTAATAATAATATATTGGCGATGTGAATGCAAAGGAAGTTGTGGGCCAGTGGTCTTTGAAAGCAAGAAGCTGTAAGTTTCGAGGTGTTGACAGAATTAGCAGGTTGTCACTTTCATGGATGACAACGTCTTCTCCTCTAATTGATTTCCGTAAGTCGTCAGTTAAAAAGTCCCCATCTGGTGCCATGCGTTGTCTGCGCACCATTCTTGCCAGAGTTTCTTTCTTAGGAAGAGCACCTGCAGCATCAAGTGGGTACTCACTGGTGCAGTTTTGTATAATAGTCGACGCCACTTCCTCCAACTGTCTGACTCTTTCTTTAATTTTCTTTACTGTTTTCAAGGACAGGTTACGTCTGGCATCAGGCGGACGTGAGTGATTACTTGCTTCTCCTTGAATAACGTCTTCTTCTGTTTTTAATCTTCCCCAACAACTTCCTTTGCGTTCAAATCGCCAATATATTACATTGTCTTCCTCCTCTTGTCGATGGTATGAATTCCATGGTCTTAAAAGAAAGAAATATTAAAAAAGTAATAATAATAATAATAATAATAATAATAATAATAATAATAATAATAATAATAATAATAATAATAATAACAATAAGAACAACAACAATAAAAATATCGGCTTACCTTTACAACCTGTGAAGAGCGACTGCATCCGAGTCCAAGCAAGCAGGGCTAACGTTTGGTTGGTGGGGCGTGGCTACAAACTTCACCTGACTTAACATGACTAGTTACGTCGCCCTTTCTTTTGTGTTTGTGGTGGTGTTGGTGTGTGGATTAACGGATGTCATATTTTTGACCTGACCTCATGCTTTGTAAGGTCACCCTGTGTACATAAACCTCTCTCAGTCCTTGTAATTCACTAATTAAATTGAAATTGGGGAAGATAATGCTGATTGTTTCCGAATAATGCTGATTATTTCCGACGTCTACCAGATATTAAGCACAAGGCTGAAGCAATTTTTATAAAGCAATTTCATTACAATTAATATCTTTTATCCTTTAGTAAATGTGCAAAAAATACTTTGTAAGGAAGAAAGAAAAAAATTAAAAAGGCCATATGTCCATTCGGCCAAATGTCCGTTCAGCCATTTGTCCGTTCGGCCATTTGTCCGTTCGGTCTATTGTCCGTTCGGCCATTTGTCCGTTCGGCCATTTGTCCGTTCGGTCTATTGTTCGTTCGGCCAAATGTCCGTCGGCTCGATGCCCGTTCGGTCAAATGTCCGTCGGTGAAACGTCCGTCGGCCAAATGTCCTTCCGCCATCTGTCCGGCCACGTCACAAACAGAGTTATTGACTTCACTATCAATGTTATTAACTACACTAACAGTGTTATTAACTTCACTAACAGTGTTATTAAATTACCTAGCAGAGCTATTGACTTCACTGACACATTGTTATTGACTTAACAATGTTATTAATTAACTAAGATAGTAATTGACCTCACTAACACACCGTTATTGACTTCACTAATGTGGTGAATTATTGACTTCATTAAAAGTTATTTACTTCACTAACATACTGTTGTTAACTTTATTAACAGTGTTATTGACTTAACTATCAGTGTTATTGAATTATTATCTACGGGAAATAGCCCACCCCGGCACTGGTCATCGACCCACAACGGGGCCTGGGGGAGTAGGGCGAAAAATAATAATGTAAATAATTTAAAATAGAAAAAGAAAAGGTTATATTAATCTACACCGCGAAGTCGCCAGAGTTATTGACTTCACTAACATAGTGAATTATTGAATTCACTAAGAGAGTTATTGAATTCACCAACACAGTGATATTGACTTCATGAACAGAGTTCTTGACTTCACTAACACAGTGTTATTGACTTCACTCACAGAATTATTTCTTCTCTAACAAAGTGTTGTGCACTTTACTAACAAGAGTTATTCAAATAATTACACACTGTTATTCACTGGGGCCCTGACAAAAGACCCTAGGACAAAAGCCCCTCGGTAAAAGTGCAAAATAGGACAGGAGCCCCCTGTTTTTATGTTAAGGAGAGGGTCATTAGAAATATTAAAAATATATAGATTTAAAAATGAAATTATTACAATTTAAATAATTAGAATATTATAACTCTCTCAATTTTGATATAGAACATTATTAAATAAATAGAAAAGAAAAAGACGACATATTTTACCTTCATGTTCATTCTGTATTTACTGAAGTGACCCTAGGGCCCAGTGAGGTCACTGAATGTCAGGGGAGTAATTACCCCAGTAGACGACGAAACATACGTCATTGCATATTTAATAAACATTCCTTGTATACTTCGTTATAACTATAACAGAATTCCCGAAGGTTAGGTTAGGTTAGGTTAGGTTACAGAAGTGTTCATAAACTGTTAAAAAATAAAATAATTATTATAAAAATTCTCATTATTTCTCCTAGGGGACTTTTATCCTAGGGGGCTTTTGTCCTAGGGGGCTTTTGTCCTAGGGGCTCTTGTCCTTGAGGGCTTTTGTCCTAGGGGGCCTTTGTCCTACACTCTATTCACTTCACTAACAGTGTTGTTCACTTAACTAAGAGTTATTCACTTCACTAACAGTGTCATTCACTTCACTAACACAGTTTTATTCGCTTCATAAATAGTGTTATTGATGTCACGGGGACCTGTTTTATACCTATATTTATATTTATATTTTATTTATATTTATATAACATGTAAGGGCCCTTCTTTCTCCCTATTCATACTGTGGGGCTTTTAATATATAATTTCATCCGCCTTCAAACCACATGTTACCATGTGGTGAGCTAAGCTGGGCGTGCCTCAATTTCATCATACCTCATGGGCTTGACCAGAAGTGGGTGCAGCTATATTGCGAAATTGATCCCAACAAGTCTATCTGGCCGTTTGTTAGTTTGCCATGTAGCGAGTTGTTGTTATACTTATATTTTACTTGTTATGACATTACTTTTGTTCATAATTATTATTGGCTCATTGTGTTCCCATAAATATTCCTAACCTTCTCACATTAAAAACTTTGCCTCAGACCTTGTGTAGAAGTTACTATAAACTTGTGAATTAAATGAGGCTCACCTGCGCAGACATAAATGGGCTGAGCTTACTGAGTTCGCCACCCCTGCTGACCCAGGGCCTCGGTCTGTCTTACATCAACCTTGCTTGAGAGTAGATTTCTCAGCTTCTTCTTTCTTGTCTCCTCCATGGATTGGTTGAGAGTAGAAGATCTGTTTGCTTCTCTTTTCTCTTTCTGAGCCATGTGGGTTAAGGTTTGTGTGTTCCGAGGAAATGGTAGGTGGGGGTCAGTGGTGCTGATGCTGAACTCCCAATTAGGTAGGATGTGCATTTATATTATGCTTTGTACCTTTTATTAGTAAACATATGTAAATGAGGTAGATTTATCTAGATGTTTCTGTTTGTAATTTTCGCCTGGTATTTTATTCTTCAGCCATGACTGAGCATTTGGTAACACATAAAGAGTATCTCATAAAGTCTACCCTATGCTAAACCAAGAAGAGCATATCAATTTTGGCCAGCACCGAGTCTTTTGGGGTAAGATTGAGATTGGAGACATAGGATTGTGATATTAACTTCAATAATAGTTATTAACTTTACTATGGGAAGATAAAATATATATCATCACCTGAACTACTTTATTTTAATAAGGAACTGTATGTGATTCTGGCAGCTCACACAATACCAATATTTATACTGAGGTTCACCCCTTTGTTTACAAGTGAGTCCATTGAGAGCTGAGGGTCAGGTAGTGTAGGGTGAAGGCTGATGGCCGGGCATTGAGGGGGTGAGGGCTATGTAGTGTGGTAGTTTGAGAGTAAGGGGTAGGTAGTGTAGGGGTGAGAGCTGAGGGCTGGATATTGTGGGGGTGAAGACTGAGGGTGAAGAGTGAGAGCTGGGGGTCGGATAGTGGGGGGTGAGGGCTCTGTGCCTGGTAATGTGGGTGTGAGGGGTGAAGGCTGAGGGCTGAATGTCGCGTATTGGAGGGGTGAGGGCTGAGGGCCGGGTAGTGTAGGGGTGAGGGCTGAGGGCCGGGTAGTGTAGGGGTGAGGGCTGAGGGACGGGTAGTGTGGGGGTGAGGGCTGAGTGTGAAGAATGAGGGCTGAGGGCCGCGTAGTGTGGAGTTGAGGCTGAGGACTTAGTAGTGTGGGCTGAGGGTGAGAAGCGAGGGCTGAGGGCCGGGTAGTGTGGGGGTGAGGGCTGAGGGTGAGGAGCGAGGGCTGAGGGCCGAGTAGTGTGGGGGTGAGGGCAGAGGGTGAGGAGCGAGGGCTGAGGGCCGGGTGGTGTGAGGGTGAGGGCGGAGTCTGAGGAGTGAGGGCTGAGTGTGAGAAACGAGGGCTGAGGGCCGGGTAGTGTGGGGGTGAGGGCAGAGGGTGAGGAGCGAGGGCTGAGGGCCGGGTGGTGTGGGGGTGAGGCTGAGGACTTAGTAGTGTGGGTTGAAGGCTGAGGGTGAGGAGCGAGGGCTGGGGACCGGGTAGTGTGAGGGTGAGGGCTGAGTCTGAGGAGTGAGGGCTGAGTGTGAGAAACGAGGGCTGAGGGCCGGGTAGTGTGGAGTTGAGGGCTGAGGACTTAGTAGTGTGGAGTGAGGGGTGAGGGTGAGGAGCGAGGGCTGAGGGTCGGGTGGTGTGGGGGTGAGTTACGGGGGTGAGGAGTGAGGGCTGAGGCCGGGTAGTGTGGGAGTGAGGGCTGACGTCCGGTAGTGTAGGGGTGAGAGCTGAGGGTGAGGAGTGAGGGTTGAGGGCCGGGTAGTGTGGGGGTGAGGGCTGGGGGTGAGGAGCGAGGACTGAGTGCAGCGTAGTTTTAGGGTGTGGGCTGAGGGCTGGGTAGTATGGAAGTAAGGGCTGAGAGCCGGGTAGTGTTGGGGGTGAGGGCTGAGGGTTGGGTAGTGTGAGGGTGAGGGTGGTGGGGTAAAAGTTTGAGGAACCAGTTGACCACATTGATGCATATGTTGAGAGGTATGAAAGGTATGCAACTAATAGTGAGTGGCCGATAGATCAGTGGGCAGTTAATTTAAGTTCTCTCCTTACTGGTAAAGCTCTTCAAGCTTATGTTTCCTTGTCGCCAACTGAAGCAGTGTATTATGAATCGGTGAAGAAATCTATCTTAGAAAGATACATGCTCACAGAAGAAGGTTATCGTTCAAGGTTTCGTGACTCGGTACCGGACAAAGGAGAAAGTGTTAGTCAGTTCACGTCTCGCTTGATTCGGGCGCTCTTGACAAGTCTTTTTCAACATTTACTTTTCACATAAACCATTGGACATAGGATGGCAAGGCGTAGTAAATGACTGCTTAATACTTATGAGTCTACATATCTCTTGCGTTAAATTTGAGGTGAATTGTAAGCCCTTATCACTAAGAATTTCTTGAGGAAACCTAACTCGAACTCGAATGAATATACCTAGCAAAGCCTTGTTGCATAATCCACCAAAGTCAGAATCCACCTATTCCCCTGGGAAGAGGGTGGACTGATCGAGCCGACCAGATCTACTGCAACTCTCTGAAAAGGCATTGACATTAAGGACATTTTCTCTAGTAGTACCTTAGGTACCTTTCCCTTTGGTATTGTCCTCTGACACCTATCACATTTACGGCACCCTCTTTTAATATCTCTATAAACTCATGGCCAGTAAAATTAACTCAGAACTCTATCCTCAGTCTTTTTCGCCCCTAAATGACCACCCATTAAGGCTTCGTGGGCCAACGTTAGTACATAGTTTCGTCTGTCCTTAGGTATTAAAAGTTGCTCTAACTCCTCCCCATATTTTGAAACCTGAAATCTGTACCACATTCCCTTAAGTTTCACTAGCCTTATTTTCCCAGTTTCAGAATTGCTAATTAATCTTTGTAGTGATTCATCCCTCTCCGTTTCTTCTATTGTGATGGCAGAAACGTTACAAACTGCAATTTTTACTGTACTGACAGATAATGGTTTAAACTCTTTCCTGTTTCGCTGTTGTGCCCTTATCTGAACTGCTCCGGTGACAAGCAGACTCTGAAGCCCTCTCTTCTTGTACGTCGTCTGTAGTCTGGTTTCTACTCATCGAGTGTAAGCTCTGGGTCGTGTGTCTTGTTAAGTGTGTGGGTGTTGTTTCTCGACTGGAAGCATTTGTCTCATCCACTCCAAACAATGCGGAAACAGACTGTTCCACACTCGCTATTGGTACCGCCTCCGTAGATGGAACCACCCGGCGATGTACTATACTAACACCAGAATATTACCATGAGGTAGAGATGTCTCCGGGATCAGGACTTTCATTCTTCTCCCGAAATGACGACGATGTGGCCGGCACTACACAAGGACTGGGAAGCACTTTTTCTGTCACTGCTGGTGGCGAAGTGGGAGAAATATCCTCAAACCGGGTTGAACCAGTGCTTACCAATAATGGTGTGGGGGCCTGAGCACTCTTCACAGGTCCTGGTAGAGCTCCAGGAATGTTCCCAACATATGGCATCATTCGTACACGTAGCTTCCGCAGTACCAGAAAAATAAGGCGCGTCAACATAAGCTTGGACTACTGGATAAACTCTGACTCTTTTATTTACTAGTACACACCTCTTTTTGCCTCCTGTCAACTGATCATCTTGAACACAGCGCCGCTTGACCACCACACCTGTATAGCCGGTTTCACGGAGTACCTCTACTTCATGGGCGTTGACATACCCCCGAGTAGTCTCCATTTCGTTTGATCCCACACCAATAATCAGGGGTACCACCTCAACAGATGGCAGAATCATAGTCTGATCCCAGGGTGACTGTGTCAGGCAAGTTGCCGCTCTTTCCTCCTTGGCTCGACCTTGACTCTCTTGACCCTCCCGACGATCCTGACGAGGTCCTTGCGTAGCTACCCTGCAGTCCCTTGCTATATGACCCTTCTTATGACACAGGAAACAAACCTTTTCTCGTAGTGTCGGAAAAGCTGGAGATGGCTTCTTATCTGGAGTGCTTCAGTTGTAGTTGGTTAAGGTGTTCTTCCCTCCCTTTGATGTCGTGGCTGATAAGTCTTCCACATAGGACCACCATGTGCTTCTAAGTAGATCTCAGTCAGTTCCCTCATGGCTTTAATTGTTGCTGGTTTTCTATCTTTTAAAAATAGTCGCAACGCTAAGTGACACCGTCTCTGGAACTGTTCACGGAGAATCAAGTCTTTCAGTCATTTTAAAGACTTTTTGATTCCCGATAAGTCTATCCATCGTTCTAGAAACCGAATCATGCGAGACGTGAACTGGCTTACACTTTCTCCTTTGTCCGGTACCGAGTCACGAAACTTTGAACGATAACCTTCTTATGTGAGCATGTATCTTTCTAAGAAGGATTTCTTCACCGATTCATAATCCACTGCTTCAGTTGGCGACAAGGCAACATAAGCTTGAAGAGCTTTACCAGTAAGGAGAGAACTTAAATTAACTGCCCACTGATCTGTCGGTCACTCACTATTCGTTGCATACCTTTCATACCTCTCAACATATGCATCAATGTCGTCAACTGGTTCCTCAAACTTAGGTAACTTTCGCTTTGAAAATAAGGGAGAGTTGGGCTGGGTTCGGGAATGTCCTGATGAAGCAGAAGCACTTCAAATTCATGTTTTCGTTCTCTCTCCTTTTCGGTTCGTTCCTTCTCTCTTTCCACTGCTTCCCTTTCTCTAATTTCTTCTTCCTTTTCTTTAATTTTGATTTCGCATTCCAATTCCTGTTCTGCTTTCCTTAATTCACACTCTCTTTCTTCTTCTCTTATTTCTTCTTCTTCTCTTCTTTCTTCTTTCTCTTGCTGTCTTTCGTCTCTTGGAAACGATTGTTGTTGAGTCACAACTCTTCCAATTCAATTCCATGATACCCCAAGTCTCGACCAGTTTGAATCAATTCTTCAAGATCCATTGTTATTCGATTTGAAACACGTCACTCCTTATATTCCCTTCAATAGTTGCAATGTCTCCTTCTCTACTGTTACTCAGTCCTCACCATGCATTTCCAATGTTTTCACTCAGTCTGTATCCCGGGTCTGGGCAGTTGTCACGGGACTTTCAGGCTGAGAGGAAGGGCTTATGGAAACTCGTCGTGTAAAAATGACATATATTACACTATTTACATTTAAAGAGCAAGTTTTCATGTCTAATTACTTCACGCACAACTTAGCGGCTATCTTGTACCCCACGTCGGCGTGTGTATACCAGGCCTGCAGTTCCTGGTTCTCAGTGCTTTTCGGTTCAGTCGGTGGCTCACGCTGCTCTGCCGTGACCATCACCACCACCACACAAATATGGTTAGTTGCCAACTAATGCTAATACAATACATAAAAACTTTTACACCTTATACCTTGTAAAACAGAATATGGCTCTTACATAATGTTTTAACAACGAAAACTAAATAACACTGATATAAAGGAACATAGCAAATCAAAACATAAGAAAACTTTTATAAGTATACAGATCGTGAACCACCCTCATTGACATTGGTCGTTCTCGGGTATCATCTAATTAGCCAATCATAGACAGCGGTGTGGGCCGACATGTGACAGCAACAACATTAACAATGAGACGTTATGTCAAGTAAGATGTTTGGGTCAGTCAGCAACCCATAAAAGCCGAGGGTTTCAGAACCAGCTTTGAGTTAGGCACAGGCTTTGGGCAACCTCCTGACCTTTACACTGGCCTGCGTTTTCAGTTGACTTCTGTCCTCGATCGATCGGGTGATGTACTCATGGTATTCATTGTTGAGGCTGGCTGGCTGTATTTGGTGTTTTATGTACTTATGTTCTAGAATCGTGTATTGATTTGGTTGTCAGTGATATTGGCAACTTTAAAGTAACCTAGTATGTTCATGTAATTAGCCTTATTTCATTGTTATTAGTGGTAAGCGTTTGTAAATATTGTTACACATTTTATTTAAGTTTCTTTACTCCAATCATCAAGTATTCAGTTATTAAAAGGGGCTACATTCAATCCATACATTACACCGTAGTTGAGTTCTTCTCCATACAAACTTAAGAACCAAGTATTGTAGTTCTCTTTAAATACATTCACTTTTTGTTTGTTTCGAGCCTTACCTCTTTGACACGTAACAATACAATACCTAGCAAATGTATATACAGGGAACATCACATATCTCATCAGACCCTGTATGATGGTACATATAGTAACATAACAACACAGCCAATACAGTCAGATAATAGCACTCCCGATATAGTTATTCAGATAATAACACTTCCGATACAGTAATAAATAACACATCCGATGTATTTAGTCAGAAAACAACTCTGCTGTTATAGTAACGTAGCAGCACTCCGATATAGTTAGTCAGATAACAACACTGCCGATAGAGTTAGTAACACAACAACATGCCGATATATCACAACCTGCATTGAAGTTCACAGCTGCTGGAACAAAAGTTAAAATTGCTCTTTGTCCATCAATATTTGTGTTTAAAGCTGTTACCGTCACCAGGTCCTACCTGACGGTGAACTGGGTGTTGTTACCGTCACCAGGTCCTACCTGACGGTGAACTGGGTGATGTTACCGTCACCAGGTCAAGCCTGACAGTGACCAGGGTGATGTTACCGTCACCAGGTCCTACCTGACGGTGAACTGGGTGTTGTTACCGTCACCAGGTCCTACCTGACGGTGAACTGGGTGATGTTACCGTCACCAGGTCAAGCCTGACAGTGACCTGGGTGTTGCTACCGTTACCAAGTCGTACCTGATGATATCCTGGGTGTTGTTACCGTCACCAGGTCAAACCTGACAGTGACCTGGGCTGTTATTCTCTGTTGTCTTATGGTTGCATATTGTTACATATGTCTATGTACTTACAAACCGATAATATATTAAGATGTGTGCTGTATATTCAATTTGTATCGGTCACTGTTGCAGGAGCAGTTTTCTATGAACCAAACATAAACAAAAGATGATTCTGTTTTGTTATAATTAGTTTATTTTTTGCATTTAATGTGAATTATTTTGGTTCTTTGTAGTTCCAGATATTTCGTAATAACACAATAATATGTTTTTGTACAAAGAAGTTTAGAGTATATATTTTGGTTGTGAAAGATGTACTGTCCTTGTCCTAGAAGCTCTCTCTCTCTCCAGGCAGACACAGTGTGTGAACTAGGAACCAGGATTGTGTGATTATATCTTAATTCATCCATTGTGTATCTCATGTTTTAGTATCGATGTGCTCGCCAGTGCTAAGGGTGAATGTTGGGTGATATTTTGTGAAGGGAGGGAAAGCCATATTATGAAATTAAGGCAGATAAGCTATTAATTTAAGTTGGTCACAGGACCATGATGTATTATTATGTTGTCTGTACTCTTTTTTAGGGTAAATAAATTAAGTTTAGTTGTTACAAGCTCGCATTACTTGGAAGTCCTTGGATGCATGTTCACAATGTAATTGCATGGAAATGTCATCTTTAACTGTCAGATGGAGGTTAACCAAAGCTGTTATTTCAGAACGTGAGTCTGATTAATGGGACGAGGGGGTGAAGCACTTCTGGAAGAGGAGGATTATTCAGCAGTGGCCGTGACATGTGGGGACCTGTGTTCGGGAGATTTTGAAATTGTGACACATCCAGGAGTGAGTTCTTACCGTTGTAATCTGTACTGTACTGTACTCTACTGTACTGTTGAGGACTGAGAATGACACTGGAAGTAAATGAATAGTGACAGTCTTTCTGTGCAGCGTATTACAAGGTTTGTTAACCAGTAACATTGTATGATAGGCTATTTTTGTATTCAAGTAAACAGTAAAATGGTAGAAAGCGTAAATGTAAAGAATTTCTCTGAAACCCAGGATGTGCTGTACAGTGTACACCATCTCTATTAATGTACGAGGAAAGAGTTATGTGAATTAGCATCGCTATATAAAATTTCTTTAAGGTCTGGTAATAAGTGTGACATGCAGAAAGAATTGGTGGGAGAATTAGTCTCTTTGGGAGTGTTAAAAGAGATTGAGGAAGAAACTGAGGAGTTAGCTGACCATGATGGTAGGTTGCAAAAGAGTGAACATTTGGCATTAGAAAGGTTAAGGTTAGAATTTGAGAATTAGAAAATCCAAGTAGAGGCAGAGAAGGGGAGAATCCAAGCAGAGAAAGAGATAAAACTTAAAGAATTAGAAATAGGGGCAAAGATGGGTGTATGACTTGCAAACAGAGAAAAATATCATAGAATTAGTCAGTTACCAGAGTTTGTTGAAGAGGAAGCAGGAGATTTCCTTACCCAATTTGAGAAATTAGCAAAATTAAAGAATTGGGATGAAAATGATTGGGCTCTTCTGGTTCAGACGCGGTTCAGATAAATCCCAAAGTGTAGAGGGTAAGGTTAAGAAATTGCAAAATCAGACTTACTTAGAGTTAGGTCGGGAATGTCGAGTAAAATTTGATAGGTGGTCAAGGTAGAGAGAGTGAAAACTTTTGATGATTTGAGACAGCTGAATATGTTAGAGCTGGTGTAACATTTGGTACACCCTGATGTGAGATATGAAATAAATACGGAACATAATAAGAACTTGTTGGAGGCGGCGTGGTTAGCGGAGCAGCTAGCAGTGACGAATAAGATGTACAGAAAAGATATCTCAGCCCTCTCCCTTACACTTCCCGACCCTCAGCCCTCACCACCACAATACTCGGCTTTTACCCCTCACTCCTAACCCTCAGTCCTCATACCCACACTACCCGGCCCTCACCCCTCACTCCTAACCCTCATCCCTCACTCCTAACCCTCATCCCTCACCCCACACTATCCAGCCCTCAGCCCCCATTCCTACCCTCTACCCTCACCCCTACACCAACCGGCCCTCAGCCCTCACCCTCACATTAACAGGCCCTCATCCCTCGCCCTCAGTCCTCACCTCCACACTACCCGGCCCTTAGCCCTTACCCCCCACTACCCGGCCCTCATCCCCCATTCCCCACCCTCAGCCCTCACCCCCGCACTACCCGGCCCTCACCCCCACACTACCCGGCCCTCAGCCCTCACCCCTCCAATACGCGACATTCAGCCCTCAGCCTTCACCCCTCACTACTCAGCCTTCACCCCTCACCACCGCATTACCAGGCACAGAGCCTGGGGGGCACTATCCGACCCCAGTTCTTACTCCTCACCCTCAGCTCTCTCCCCCACAATACTCAGCCCTCAGCCCTCACCCTCACATAGCCCAGCTCTTAGCCATCACTCCTCACCCTCAGTCCTCACCCCCACAATATCCAGCCCTCAGCTCTCGCCCCTACACTACCTACCCCTCACCCCCAAACTACATAGCCCTCGCCTCTCACTCCTGACCCTCAGCCCTCACCCCCACAATGCCCGGCCATCAGCCTTCACCCTACACTACCTGACCCTCGGCTCTCAATGGACTCGCTTGTAGATCAAGATATTTCCGTCTCGCGCTCAGTTTTCCATCAATAACTCTCAAACGACAAATTTCTTATTAAAAATGCACATACATGAAATTGTAGAGTGGGAAGTTCTCTATTTGGGTAGATGAGAGACAAGTTTTTATGAAGTTATAAATGTTATCTATCACTCACTTTTCTTTTCAGATGCGAATGAAATTACAGTTATTCAGTATGTCATCAATAAGCAAATGTTTTTGTAGCAAGAAGAGTTTAAATGAGGGTGAAGCTGTGAATGTGAAGAATGGCATTCACAATTTGAGACGTGCAAGTCAAATCCGAAAAGACGGTAATTTTGAGATGTTAAAGAAAGTGTACACAATTGAAATGCATAAAGTTTGCAGACGTGAGTACATTAAGGAGAAAAATATAGCCAGAGATTTAAAACAATAACAGAAGCCTTAAAACAAAGAGAGTGAACTTTGCGGGCAGAAGAAGAATTTGATAAAAAAAAATTGTTCTGTGGTGAAAAATGTGATATTGTTTCAGAAAGGAAAAAAAAAAACATGTGGATAAACGCGAAGTTATGTGGGAAGTTTGTACTCTGACTATGAAAAACAAACTATTGGGGGATGCTGAGCAAAGGAAAGACGAATGGGGTGAGAAAGTATCGAAACTCGTTAACAGCGTCATGTGCCGTGTAGCAGAAGAAACGCTTTATCATGGAAAATTTTACAAAAAAATTGCATGCAACCGACCATTAACTCTAAAACGAGGACGGCCACAGGATGAATACATTGCTTCTGCATTTGAAAAAAATTGCTTGTATATTGATGACTCTGAGGAATGCCAGTTCTCTTTACACGACTTGATGAAGAACTTGAAGAAAATATGCCGGAAGGTTCGTCATTAACAGAGAAAACACTGAAATCGAAAGTACTAAGCACATACAGAGATGGAGTGATGTTTGCACAGATGAAGAAAAGACCAACAGTTGTTTGTATCCGTGGCTCTGGACTGAAACAGATTAATACCTGGTACTCAGCGAGACAAAAATGAGAAAGATGAGCAATTAAGAGTTGTAAAAACTACAGCAACTATAGTTCAGGAAGACATTAGAACAACTGCTAAAACACCATAGATTATCCAGATGGTGAATGCAGATGTGGCTCCTGAGACACTGCATGCCTTTTTGGACACAGTTATTAAAAAAATAGAAAGAGCGAAAAGGAAAAAGTAGGAAGACAGTGTACAGCGATCGCTCATTCAATAATTGCTGCACCCCGGCCACCATCTTTTCTATCTTCCATACTAATTGGTCTGTCAGTGTACTTATTAAAGAAAGTTGGTTCTAAAAGCATTGTCAACACAGTGTCAAACTTTGGATTTTGTTCTACTTATAATGATGTCACATTGTTCGAGTCATCTGCTGTAACTTCTTGGAAACCTGATGCGGACAAAGATTCTTTATGTCAACACTTTTTTGACAATGAAGATTTTAACATAAATACCTTAGCTGGCAAAGCAACATTTCACTTGATGGGTGGAATAAAATGGCTAACTCCATCAAATAATGTAATAAATCAAGAAATTACCAAATCCATCTTCAACAGAGATTGCAAAAACTGGACAAATGAAAACGAAAGGAAGGTGTGAATGCTTTGAAACTGCAAACTGTGTACAAAGGTGAAGCTTGTACAAATGTCACAATCCCATCACCAAAGGATGTTCTGTGGATGCATGGAAAATTTCTGCAGTACAGGTACTCTACCTTATAATCAGCCAAAGATTCTTGCACTACCTTTCATTAATCTGCCACCGACGGAGTACAACACAGTGCTAACTGATTTACAATTTGCTGCTGAAGAAACAAAGAAATTCAAACAAATGACGTGCTTTGTTACCTTTGACCACCCACTGTACATGAAAGCTAAGGATGTCGTTACAGGACAGGAAACAGCGAGTGAACATTAACCTCACTAAATCCGACTGGAGCAACGTCACTAGTGGAGTTCCCCAAGGCTCAGTACTTGGACCATTATTATTTATTATTTACATAAACTACATAGATACCGGCGTAGACAAGAACATATGTAAATTTTCTGATGACACTAAAATAGGGCGTGTAATTAAATCTGACGAGGACTCAGCAAAACTACAGGAAGATCTAATTCGATAATTCTAATGGTCTGAAAAATGGCAGAAGAAATTCAATGTGGACAAATGTAAAGTACTCAGTATAGGAGATGTAAACAGGGAAACCAAATACCAGATGAACAACGATGTTATTGAGAAATCCGACGGCGAGAAAGATTTAGGAGTAATGATAAGTAGGAATCTTAAGCCAAGTAAACAATGTGTATTTGCTTGAAACAAGGCTAATAAAGTACTTGGGTTCATACAAAGGAGTGTTAGTTACAAGACTAGCGAGGTCATCTTAAAACTATATCTTGCGCCTGTGAGACCTCACTTGGATTACGCAGTTCAATTCTGGTCACCGTATTACAGAATGGATAGAGAATCCTTAGAAAGAATTCAGAGGGGAATGACAGGACTAATCCCGTGCATTAGGAACGACGAAAGAGGGGCGATATGATAGAGGTGTATAAATGGAAGTCAGGGCTAAACAAAAGTGACATTACAAAGGTACTCAAACTATCAAGCCAGGAGCAAACTCGTAACAATGGTGTTAAATTAAACAAATTAGATTTAGGTGCGAAATAGGTAAACATTGGTTTGGAAATACAGTAGAGTAGTGGACGCATGGAACAAGTTACCAAATATCATCATCAACTCGAAGACGCTGGATAGCTTCAAACATAGGTTGGATGGATATATGAGCAATAGGGGTTGGGTGTAAATGGGACTGTCCTGTATGGGCCAATAGACCCGTTGCAGTTTCTCCATTCTTATGTTCTTATGTCCTTGATGACGTTCCCAAGTTCGAGTTAGTCGACACACTACCCTGCGAAAGTTACCAGTTACCGATAACACCAGATGGTATAGTAGAATCCCTTACGACTGTTAATGGGCCTGCACTTAAACCTGGACTGAAGTGGAGCCGACGTGCAGACCTTGAGGACCTAATTACTAGCTTTGAGGATGTATTTTCAGATCGTCCCAGGATGCACGCCCACTGTACACCTCCTCACAACCATGGAACGTGTGCAAGCCAAAGTTTATCCTGTCCCTATTCATCTCAGGAGTTATTTCGAAGAAGAGGTTGACCGTGTACTTGAGCAGGGAATCATCCAATTGTCGCAACCTCCTCACTACTCTCCTGTTGTTATGGTGCATAAACGGGACGGTAATTTTACTATGGCCATTGACAACAGGGCGTTAAATGAGGGAACTGTCTTTCATGCTGAGCCCGCCTGTTCTATGGAGGAAGATTTGCATAAGTTCTCAGGGGCAAAGTACTCTTCAGAATTAGATCTATGTAAAGCTTACTACCAGGTGCCCTTAACTGAGCGCGCTAAACCACTAACTGCTTTTCCTAATCACAATGGATTGATGGAATTTTGCCGACTCCCATTCGGGCTCGTGAATGCCTATGCCACGTACACCCAATAAAAAAAATATTCGGCACCCGTTTCATATTGATCACGCCGTAAAGGTGCCGAATAATTGTTTAGTGGGTGTACATGATACTTGTAGACACACACACACACACACACACACACATGTATACATGAACGATACATACATGTACACCCACTAAAAATTATTCGGCACCCTTACGGCATGATACATTATGACACGGGTGCCGCATAAATTTTTTATTGGGTGTACAACACTGTACAATAGGCTGATGCACCTCGTCCTTGTTGGTTTGCCAAGAGTTTCTTTTTATTTTGATAACATCTTCATATATTCCTCTGATAAGCAGGAACATCTTGGCAACATTAAGGCTGTCCTAGAGAGGCTGTGGGAACATAACTAAATGCAAGTTTGGGTTTGAGTCTATTCATTATCTAGGATTCGTTTTAGATGGTCAGCATCTTCGTCCCCAACCTCATAAAATAGAAGCCCTTTGTCAGGTGTGTCCTCCTACTAAAAAGAAACTCCTCTAGTTTTCTCGGTTTGATCTCTTTTTAAAGTCTTTCATTCCCAGGCATCTGAGTATACCGGACCCTTATCCGACCTGCTAAGGAAAGGCCACCGGGAGCCTCCTGTCTGGAGCGACGACCTGCTGGCCTGTTTTAATCATCTCAAGGATTCCCTGTCCGCCCAGCCTATTCTTAAGTTACTCAATTATCGCTTGACATTCTTTCTTAGGACGGATGCTTCCAGTCATGGCCTCGGTGCCGTTCTCCTCCAATATGTTCAGGCCTGTCCTCATCCAATAGTGTATGCCAGCAGGAAGTTACTAGACAGGGAGAAGCGGTACTCCACCATTGAACGCGAGTGCCAAGCTATTTTGTTCTGGGTTTTGAGATATGATTACTACTTGAGAGGAAAAGAATTTATCCTTGCAGTTGACCACAAGCCCTTGCTGTACTTAAATACATTCAAAGGGGCGAATGGCCGATCGTTAAGGTTGGCTTTAAGTCTCCATGGGTATAAGTTTCCTGTTGCTCACGTGGCCGGGAAAGACAACCTTGCGTCAGATGTTTTGAGCAGGTCTACTGAATAGTTAACCATTTGTTGAGGAATTGTTATATGTTTTGCTTGTACTAATCTTAAGTTTTAATCTACCTTGCAGTAGAATTTTGTTGGGGGAGCTGTGTAAGGGCTGTAACGAGCTGGTAGGTCGTTAGCTGCTGCTGCCACGTCGCCGGGCAGACACGACCCAGCCTTCACCACAGCTGTTACTTTACTCCGCTGTTCTATGCACTCTCTGGTTGTGTACTTATCGGAGGTCCCTGGGGCTCGTGGGCTAATTCCCCGGTCCTTCACTATTCGACTGTCAACTCCGGCCACCTACTGTCACGGCTGCCACGTGATCACCACTTCCACCACGCCCTATTCACCGTCCGTGCCCTGGGGTCTCTCTTGTGTGGCAAGACATCGCCCACCAACGCCCGTCCCAAGTGAAGGAGCTGCCCAGGACCTTCCGCCTCGGAGCGGTTGCCTCGAGAGTTTTGGAGGCAAGCCCGACTGCTTCACTCGGACCTCGCCCTGATGAGAGGCGGATCACCGCGTTACCAGAACATTCTACAGGACTGGCTAGAAGGAAGATTCATCTACAGCAGTAGGAAATAACTATACTTGTTTAATTGATTATGCTTTGTTTTAAAAATTATTTGACTCTAGTGCTGTTTATTTAATGCTTGTATGACTTGGTGACAGAGTTAAACTCTTGGCATTATTTCTTAGTAAAGAGATGTCCTCTCTTCTGCTTGTTTATTACCCCCTTGGAAACCCATGGTTCTTGACTTTACTCTGATAAGACCCTGATAAGTTTGGCAAGGGATTTATATCCAACAGGTCAGGCTTCATATATTATGGTGGCATGTGTCATATAATTTGGTGGCCTCTGTTATATATTATGGAGGAATGTGTTAAATATTTTGGTGGCATCTTGTATATATTATGGTGAAATGTGTCATATATTATGGTGTCATATGTTATATATTATGGTGGCATGTGTCATATATTAAAGTGGCATGTGTCATATATTAAGGTGACATGTATCATCTAATATGGTGGCACCTGTATAGATATTATGGTGGAATGTGTCTAAAATTATGGTGTCATAAGCTGTATATAATGCTAGCATGTGTCATATATTGCAGTGACATGTGTCATAGAATATGTTGGCATCTGTTATACATTATGGTGGAATGTGTCATATATTTTGGTGTGATATGGTGGCATGTGTCATATCACGGTGGCATGTGTCACATATTAAGGTGTCATATGTTATATATTATGGTGTCATGTGTCACATATTATGGTGGCATGTGCACATATTATGGTGGCATGTCTCATAGATTATGGGGGCATGTGCCAAAAATTATGGTAGCAAGTGCCATATATTATGGTGGCATGTGTCATATATTATAGTGGGATGTGTCATATAGTATGGTGGCATGTGTCATATATTATAGTGGCATGTGTCACATTATGGTGACATGTGTCATATTATGGTGGCAAGTGTCATATTATGGAGGCATGTGTCATATTGTGGTGGCATGTGCCATGTATTATAGTGGCATGTGTCATATTATGGTGGCATGTGTCATATATTATGGTGGGATATGCCATGTATTATGGTGGCATGTGTCACATATTATATTGGCATGTGTCACATTATGGTGACATGTATCATATTATGGAGGCGTTTGTCATATTGTGGTGGCATGTGCCATATATTATGGTGGCATGTGTCATATATTATGGTAGCATGTCATATATTATGGTGGCATGTGTCATATATTATGGTGGCATGTGTCATATATTATAGTGGCATGTGTCATAATATTGTGGCATGTGTCATATTATGGTGGCATGCGTCATATTATGCTGGCATGTGCCATATATTATCGTTGCATGTCATATTATAGTGGCATATATTATGAAGACATATGTCATATATTATGATGACGTGTCATATATTATGGTGGCATGTCCCACATATTATGGTGGCATGTGTCATATATTATGGTGGCATGTCCCACATATTATGGTGGCATGTGTCATATATTATGGTGGCATATGCAATATATTATGGTAGCATGTGTCATATATTATGGTGGCATATGCAATATATTATGGTGGCATGTGTCATATATTATGCTAGAATGTATCATATTATGCTGGCATGTGCCATATATTATGGTGGCATGAGTCATATATTATGGTGGCATGTGCCATATATTATGGCGGCATGTGTCATACATTATGTTTGCATGTGGCATATATTATAGTGGCATGTGCCACATATTATGGTGGCATGTGTCATATATTATGATGGCGTGTTTCATATATTATGATCGCTTGTGCCATATATTAAAGTGGCATGTGTCATATATTAAGGTGACATGTATCATCTAATATGGTGGCACCTGTATAGATATTATGGTGGAATGTGTCTAAAATTATGGTGTCATAAGCTGTATATAATGCTAGCATGTGTCATATATTGCAGTGACATGTGTCATAGAATATGTTGGCATCTGTTATACATTATGGTGGAATGTGTCATATATTTTGGTGTGATATGGTGGCATGTGTCATATCACGGTGGCATGTGTCACATATTAAGGTGTCATATGTTATATATTATGGTGTCATGTGTCACATATTATGGTGGCATGTGCACATATTATGGTGGCATGTCTCATAGATTATGGGGGCATGTGCCAAAAATTATGGTAGCAAGTGCCATATATTATGGTGGCATGTGTCATATATTATAGTGGGATGTGTCATATAGTATGGTGGCATGTGTCATATATTATAGTGGCATGTGTCACATTATGGTGACATGTGTCATATTATGGTGGCAAGTGTCATATTATGGAGGCATGTGTCATATTGTGGTGGCATGTGCCATGTATTATAGTGGCATGTGTCATATTATGGTGGCATGTGTCATATATTATGGTGGGATATGCCATGTATTATGGTGGCATGTGTCACATATTATATTGGCATGTGTCACATTATGGTGACATGTATCATATTATGGAGGCATTTGTCATATTGTGGTGGCATGTGCCATATATTATGGTGGCATGTGTCATATATTATGGTAGCATGTCATATATTATGGTGGCATGTGTCATATATTATGGTGGCATGTGTCATATATTATAGTGGCATGTGTCATAATATTGTGGCATGTGTCATATTATGGTGGCATGCGTCATATTATGCTGGCATGTGCCATATATTATCGTTGCATGTCATATTATAGTGGCATATATTATGAAGACATATGTCATATATTATGATGACGTGTCATATATTATGG
Organism: Homarus gammarus; assembly: GCA_958450375.1. NCBI lineage: Eukaryota > Metazoa > Arthropoda > Malacostraca > Decapoda > Nephropidae > Homarus > Homarus gammarus. The sequence goes on along the minus strand of CAUDMG010000541.1, from coordinate 10,269 downwards.
TGGCATGTCCCACATATTATGGTGGCATGTGTCATATATTATGGTGGCATGTCCCACATATTATGGTGGCATGTGTCATATATTATGGTGGCATATGCAATATATTATGGTAGCATGTGTCATATATTATGGTGGCATATGCAATATATTATGGTGGCATGTGTCATATATTATGCTAGAATGTATCATATTATGCTGGCATGTGCCATATATTATGGTGGCATGAGTCATATATTATGGTGGCATGTGCCATATATTATGGCGGCATGTGTCATACATTATGTTTGCATGTGGCATATATTATAGTGGCATGTGCCACATATTATGGTGGCATGTGTCATATATTATGATGGCGTGTTTCATATATTATGATCGCTTGTGCCATATATTATGGTGGCATGTGTCATATATTATGGTAGTATGTGTCATAAACTCTATTATGAAGGCATTTGTCACATATTATGGTGGTATGTGTCATATACTTTGGTAAGATGTGTCACATATTATGGTGGCATATGCCATATATTATGGTGGCATGTGTCATATATTATGACGGCATGTTTCATATATTATGGTGGCATGAGTCATATATTATGGCGGCATGTGCCATATATTATGATGGCATTTGTCATACATTATGTTTGCATGTGTCATATATTATAGTGGTATGTGTCACATATTATGGTGGCATATGTCTATATTATGATGGCGTGTCTCATATATAATGATGGCATGTGTCATATATTATGGTGGCATGTGTCATATATTATGGTGGCATGTGTCATATATTATGATGGCATGTGTCATATTATGATGGCATGTGTCATATTATGATGTCATGTGTCATATTATGGTGGCATGTGTCACATATTATGGTGGCATGTGCCATATATTATAATGGCATGTGTCATATATTATGGTGGCAAGTGCCATATATTATGATGGCATGTGCCATATATTATAATGGCATGTGTTATATATTATGGTGGCATGTGCCATATATTATGGTGGCATGTGTCATATGTTTTTGTGGCATGTGTCATATACTAGTGTGGCATATGTCACATATTATGGTGGCATGTGTCATATATTATTGTGGCATGTGTCATATTATGGTGACATGTACCATATATTATTGTGGCATGTGTCACATATTATGATGGCATGTGTCATATATAACCATGACACGTATTACATATGACACCATAACCCATGACTCGTATGACACATGACACCATAACCCATGATACACATGACACATAACTCAGCCGTGTCATACAGTAATTAACAAAACAGTACATTGGTTGATAACATAAACAAATTACATTCCAGTTCTACAATATTTTGTTTATCAAATAAAACTTTTAATTGAACAAAACTATAAAAATGATTCCATTTTACTGCACTTACATGTGTTACTGTATGTGTACATGTGTTACTGTATGTTTACATGTGTTACTGTATGTGTACATATGGTTCTGCATGTGTACATGAGTTACTGTTGAGTATATGTGTTACCGTATGTGTACATGTGTTACTGTATGTGTACATGTGTTACTGTATGTGCACATGTGCTACTGTTGAGTATATGTGTTACCGTATGTGTACATGTGTTACTGTATGTGTACTGTTGAGTATATGTGTTACTGTAAGGGTACAATGAAAGACAAAAGTCGTGTCGTGAAATTGGGTCAAAACATATGCAGTGGGGCTAAACTTTTGGTGCGCTCCGCCTTGTGGTAGGGCTCTCATAATGTTTCAAGAGTTATATTTAATCTTCGGACAAAACCGCGACACGAATTTTATCTTTGATTATACATGTATTGCTGTATATGTACATGTGTTACACTATGTGTACATGTGTTACTGTAGGTTTACATGTGTTACTGTAGGTGCACATGTGTTACTGCAGGTTTACATGTGTTACTGTATGTGTACATTGTACACATACAGTAACACATATAAACAGTAACACATGTACACTGTACCTGTGTTTCTGTTGAGTATAATAATAATAATAATAATAATAATAATAATAATAATAATAGTAAACGGTTTATTAATAGAGTTGCAGATGGGGGCTGAAAATATACAAACTTACATGTGATTTAGACATAGTGATATGCGTTCACTACATTTACAGGGCTGTACAGTACATAAATCAGGATTTGTTTATCATTTTAACAATAGATGGGATGGTGCTGCTCTTATATCTATCAGTGCGGGCTCTTATGGGCTGAATTTTGTTGTAGTGGCAGACTGTGCGAGGTGGGCGGGGGTCACCGGTGGCAGGAGGTGGCGATGACGAGGAGGGTGCACTAGTCCACTGTCAAACCTTGCTGGTGCTTGGTGGTGGAGGTCACTGAGGGATGGCATTTCCAGGGTGGAGAGAGCGTTGTTGTAGCCGGAGTAGTCTGAGCCGAGCATGATTCTGCAGGCCCTTTTCTGTACCTTCTCTAGCTGGCGTTGTTAGATAAAGTTGAGAGAAGACGACCAGGCTGGTGACGCAAACGTTAATTTGGGGAGAATAAAGGCGTAGTAGATAGTCCTCAGCTCTGGCGTGGGTGCCCCAAGTGACCTGAGTCGTCGTAGCATGTAGAGTCGGTACGAGGCTTCCTTGATTGTGTTGTTTACATGGTCCTTCCAGTCCAGTTTGTGGTCTATGGTAACACCCAGGAGTTTGGCAGACTGCACTAACTGGAGAGGATGGGCACCCACTGTGTCTGCTGGAGCTTGCACTGGAGTGGTGGCGGTATTGGTGTGCATGACTACGGTTTTCGTGTAGTTGATGGTGACCTTGTTCTCCGTAGTCCATGCCTGTAGCCTGTCCAACGTGCCTTGTAGCTATGAGTAGTCAGGTGAGGTGTTGTCCACTGTAGCCCCCACAGTGCAGTCATCCACGTACTTCCACCTGTGAGAAATGTCAGACAGAGAGTCGTTGATCAGGATTAGGAAGCACAGTGGTCCCATCTTGGTTCCTTGGGGAACACCACAGGTGAGGTTTTGGAATGTGGAGATAGAACTCTGGGACCTGACTGCCTGATGACGCTCACTCAGGAAATCGGTGAGCCATGAGACGATGTTGGTGGGCAACCCTAGTTGATCAACAAGGTCAAAAGCTTTCCTGAAGTCAACAAGGGCAACGGCCAGTGATGTCTTACGTTTCTGCAGGTTTTTGTGCAGGAAATCCAGGAAACTAACTAAGCAGTGTGATCTAGAGGAAATCCTCATATTGCCAAATTGCTGTGGATCAATTGACTGGTAAATACAAACAAATGCCCACTCAAAAACAAAGTCCTCACAAAGTAGACTGGGTATGGGGGTAATGGCAACTGGCCTGAGGTCGTTAAGGGACTGTGGAGTGGGAACCTTGGGGATAGGGGTGAAAAACGCGGTTTCCATTCATTAGGGCATTTGCTTTGTCTGAGGGATACATTAATAATAGAACAGAGGGAGGTGGCAAGTTCGACTGCAAACTCCTCGTAAATTTTGATTGGGAGGTCAATTGGGGTTGTGGAGCATTTCGATTTACATTTCAGGAGTTTGTTGGCAATTTCAAATGGTTGAACACTGGGAGGGGGGGAGGAAGGTAAGTAAGCCGGGAGGAGAGTGAAGTCAAGGCTGGGTAGGGTATGACATATGGTAGCTGTATGTATATTATGTATGCTGGATTATATATCATGTATGTATATTATGTATGTGCTCCATTTATGTATTATTTATTCAGCCTAGCTAGCAGCGTGTGGCAATGTTATTACCATATCCCACACGCTTAATTAATGTGCCTGGCGACGTATGGAAGCTGCTAATGTATCACTTGCCATACGTCGCCTATAGCAGTTGACCGGGAGCCTAGTCAAGAGAGAGTGCTGCTCTCCTTTGTGTACATACTCTTATCCAGTAAACCGAACCTACAAAACTATACAGGTGTTTGTGTTCTCTCCTGTATATAGAACTTATTATTCAGAACCTAACATGGCGCAGTGCGTAGTCTTACTGGATAATTACGAGTGATAGTGCAAAGTTTGTAGAAAGCCGGCTAGGGCCCCCTCCCGTCTTGGGTCAAGCCTTGGGTCAACTCCCGCGCGCGTCACCTCGCCTCGAAGAATTTCAGCAACTTTGAGCAGTGACAGTGATTTTCTGTGAAGTGTTTAGTGCATTGTGTGTTCGTGCCATTCATGTGTGACCTTGTTCTAAAGGATTCCCAAGGTATACGGCACGTTCTGGGCATTTGTAAGGAGTAAAGTTCAGTGCACCCGTCTCTGACCGCGTCCTGAGGGTAACTAGACTGACTGGGAGTCGCCGCGCCTCTCCCTCCACCCCCCCTCACAGCGCCGCCTCCACCCCCCCTCACAGCTGGGGCGAGACGCTTTGCCGGCCCAGGACACACTCACTCGCACACGTACATGGACTGTACTAACACTCGCTGACCGCGCGGCTTCCTTATATATATTTTATATATATAACCTACTTATCTGTGTATTTAATTAATTTTTTGTCTGAAATCTTGTTGATACGACGGGCTGACCGGTCAACACTGATTTAAGACATAGTACACAGAGGAAGTAGTTATGTCTCACGCCTTACGTAGCCGTGGACCCAGCGTCTGGATGACCCAGGCGGGTGATAGCCCCGCAGAGATGGATGACCAGACCGGCCACGACGCTTCAGCCCCCACATCGCGCAGTCCCTCACCTCAATATTCAGCGTTGTCTCCAGAGATAATTGCTTTACTGAAGTTTATGAGAGATGAGAAACGCGAGGATGAAGCCCACAGACGTTTGGCGGATGAGCACAGAAGGCAAGCAGAGGCAGAACGAGACAACCAACGGAGATTGGAAGACAGTGAACGGTTTGAAGCCTTGATATCTCGCCTCACTGTTAACCAAGCCCCTGGCTCTAACACTGCCTCGGTACTGACTCGTTCAGATACCTCATCCATGCTTCCTTCACACCCCCCAGCCCCACCTAAAGCAGCAGCTCAAACGCCGCCCATCTTGAAGCCTGATGAGACTTTCCAGACTTTTCGTGAATGGCGGCGACGGTGGACTGACTACTCTACAATGGTGGATCTCCAGAGTTTGTCACAGCCTAAACAACTCATCCAGCTGCGCATGTGCCTGTCCTTGGAAATTCAGCGTGTCTTGGAACATACGTTGCAGGTACCCCCAACCTCTTTGCTGTCTGTAGAGGAGGTACTGGACGTTCTACAACGGCACATCAAAGGACAGCAGAATGAAGCTCTGCGCAGGAGGGAATTGTTTAGCTGCAGACAGATGGAGGGTGAGTCTTTTGATGCCTTTTACGTGCGTCTTAAGAGAGCCTCGGAAGAGGTAGATATATGTCCAGGCCACCACCAGCAGTGCGAGGAGACCCAGTTGAGGCAGGTGATCCTGATGGGTGTTAAGGACGAGGAACTTGTCCAACGCCTCACCTCCCTCGACTCTTCCTCTTCTCTTAAGGATGTGTTGACGATATGTCGCTCCTATGAGGCTGCCAGGTGTGCCACCTCTGCCATCCGTGCTCCCCCTACAGCTGTACGCGCTGTGTCCCGGTACAAGAAGGACAAGAAGTCTGTTCCTACGCCTTCGCCCACCACGTCCACGCCTGGTTTATTTTGCAACAACTGTGGTAAGCAGCACGGAACACAGGTGTGTCCAGCTGCTCAGTCTACCTGCAACAGTTGTGACCGTAAGGGCCACTGGTCACTCACAGTACGGTGCCCAGCCAAACGCGTCCAGTGCAATGTGTGTGGTCGTCTGGGCCACTATGACAAGTGTTGCCCTTCCAACATACCCAAGGGACCGCGTCGGCGGAAGCTTCAGCCCCCCTCCACCAGAGAGGGCCGCCCACAGTCTTCCAATCAGAGGTACGACGACTCTTGACAACGCTCGAGCCACATTAGGAATGTGTGCTCCCCCCAGCGTCCCAGGACCAAAGTCCCCCAGTACATCAGCGTCATCGTGACCTACGGCGGTGTGTCATCCCGCCTTCAGATGTTGCCCGACACCGGCGCTGATGCTACAGTCATCGGTCCCCAGCATTTGCAATGCTTGGGGCTCTCTCCAAGTGATCTAGGACCGCCCCCCAAGGATCTCCGCTTTATGGCAGATGGTTCACAGATGACCCCGGCCCTGGGTTCACTCCAAGCACAAGTCACCTTTGGCAACAGGTCGTGTCAAGCCTGGATTGATGTGCATAACGGTGTCCAGACTCCTTTGCTGTCCTACAGACATTGTCAGGAGTTGGCCATCATCTCCCAGGACTTCCCCAAACCTATTCTTGAGGTAAAACACGCCAACAGGGTGCAAAAAGGGAGCAGCAACGACCCTGCTGCCGCCCTACCCCTGCCTCTTGCCAGTGACACCTCTCCTTCGGATGCTCGGAAGTACTTCCTGAAGGAATTCAGCGACGTTCTGGTGACCAAGTCCGCTCTGGAATCCAAGCCTCTCAAGAAGATGGCAGGCCCCCCCATGAGGATCCACCTGAGGGACGACGCGAAGCCATTCGCTATTTACACCCCTCGACTGGTTCCCCTGGCCTTCCGCGAGGCGGTCAAAAACGAGCTGGACTCCATGGTCGCCCAAGAAATTATTGTACCAACCGGCGATGACCCGTCTCCATGGTGTCACCCGATGGTTGTCGTCGCAAAACCTAAAGGTGGTGTTCGGATCACCACTGACCTTTCCAAGCTCAACAACCAGGTGTCTCGTCCTGCGCACCCTTCTCCCACGCCCTTTGCAGCCATACGCAGCGTGAACCCGAAGGCGCGCTTCTTCACGACGATGGACGCCCTGTGTGGATACTGGCAGATAGAGCTTGCCGAGGAAGACCGACCACTCACAACGTTCATCACCCCGCATGGACGTTACAGTTATTGCCGTGGCCCCATGGGATTCGCCGCTACAGGAGACGCTTTCTGTCTTCGAGGTGATATGGCTCTACAAGGTCTGGCAAACTGCGTGAAAGTGGTCGACGACATACTCGTGTACGACGAGGATTATATGGATCACCTCTGCCGTATCTACGAGGTACTCAACAGGTGCCGGAAGCACGGCATTACCCTAAATGCCGACAAGTTTGTTCTGGCCAGCTCTTCAGTTGACTTTTGTGGGTACACCCTCTCAGGGAATGGTATCGCAGCTGACCCGGAAAAGGTCCGCGCCATTACGGATTTTCCCACCCCTGCTAACCTGACCGACTTGAGGTCCTTCATCGGTCTCGTCAACCAGTTAGCAGAGTTTTCGTCGGACATCTCCGCAGCTGCTCAACCACTTCGCCCCCTGATGAGCCCCAAGAGGACATTCCTGTGGACCCCCGACCACGACAAGGCCTTCCAGCAAGTGAAACAGGCCCTGTCTCGTCCACCTGTCCTCGCCACGTTTGACCCAGCCTTGCCGACAGTTCTGCAGACAGATGCCTCACGCTTGTATGGCGTGGGATACGCCCTACTGCAGGATCATGGTGGAGGGCAGTTCCGGCTCGTCCAGTGTGGCTCGCGTTTCCTCTCTGACACTGAGACGCGCTATGCCACTATTGAGTTGGAGCTGTTGGCTGCGGTTTGGGCGATGTCCAAGTGCAGGTTTTACCTCATAGGCCTGCAATACTTTCACCTAGTGACCGACCATCGCCCGCTTGTCCCGATCCTCAACCACTACACGCTAGACGCCGTTGAGAACCCTCGCCTCCAGCGTCTGAAAGAGAAACTCTCGGCGTACATCTTCACTGCAGTGTGGCGTGCTGGTAAGGAGCTCTGCATCCCTGATGCCTTATCCCGCTCCCCTGTCAGCCGCCCTACTCCAGAAGACCATGTACTCGACGCCGACCTCGCTCTTTCCGTCAGGACTGTGGTCACTCTCCATGCCGTCCAATCCCTTCGTTCGGACCTGTCACCAGATGACGACAAGGCAATGGAGGACCTTCGAACAGCGGCCCGAGATGACCCTTCCTATGTCCGACTCGTCGAGTGTGTGAGGAATGGATTTCCTAGCAACCGCTACGATCTTCACAACACCCTGCTCCCGTATTGGAAACTCCGCGATGAACTCTACTGCGACGGAGACCTTGTTCTGTACGGAGCACGTGTAGTTGTCCCTGCTGCATCACGTCCCCACGCCTTGGCCCGCCTTCACGACAGTCACCGTGGAGCTGAGGCCACCAAACGACGTGCACGACAGACTGTGTTCTGGCCCGGCATCAACTCCGACATCTCCAATGTTGTCCGTGCGTGTGAGCCCTGCCAAGTATTACAACCCAGCCAGCAGCAGGAACCCTTTATGAGTGACGACAACCCCACCCGCCCCTTTGAGTCTGTGTCGGCCGACTTTTTCTGTGTGTCAGGAAAGTCCTTCCTCGTTATCGTCGACCGTCTCTCTGGTTGGCCGGTTGTCATCAAGTGCGGTAATGACACGACGTCTGCCGCCACCATCAGCAAGTTCCGCCACTACTTCCGTGACGTGGGCGTTCCTGTACGCCTGCGAACCGACGGAGGGCCTCAGTTCACAAGCCGGGACTTTGCTGTGTTCCTCGACCGATGGGGAGTCCGGCATGTGTTGTCATCGCCCCATTACCCGCAGTCCAACGGCCACGCTGAGGCTGCTGTCAAATCCCTGAAGCACCTCATCCTTAAGGTGGCCCCTTCTGGGAACATTGACTGCGAGGCCTTCGACAGGGGTCTTCTTGAACTCCGCAACACACCTAACTACACCGGACGCTCCCCTGCCCAGGTTTTGTATGGACGCCCCCTTCGTTCTTGTGTCCCTGCTCACCCTCAATCCTTCTCCAAGGAGTGGCAGGCCAAGACAGAGGATTGTGATCGCCGAGCCGCCGAACGTGTTCAGGACGTCGTCGCCCGCTACAATGACCACGCCCGTTCTCTCCCCAGGTTGAGTGTCGGCACCCAAGTCCGTGTTCAGGACCCGACCTCCCTACGTTGGGACAAAGTAGGCGTAGTCATGGGTCTCGGCAGGTCACGGGACTACCAGGTGCGGTTACCCAGTGGTCGTGTGTGGTGGAGGAACCGCCGTTTTCTCCGACCCGTAACAATGCCTTCTGCTGGCCCCGCCACCAGTGTTGAGTCCCATACCCTTCCCAGTGATGAAGTCCCTCGACGCTCAGAACGGATCCAAAAGAAAAGGTCCGCTCAAGACTTTGCTATGAGCGTATAGGGGGGAGGGAGGTGTATGTATATTATGTATGCTGGATTATATATCATGTATGTATATTATGTATGTGCTCCATTTATGTATTATTTATTCAGCCTAGCTAGCAGCGTGTGGCAATGTTATTACCATATCCCACACGCTTAATTAATGTGCCTGGCGACGTATGGAAGCTGCTAATGTATCACTTGCCATACGTCGCCTATAGCAGTTGACCGGGAGCCTAGTCAAGAGAGAGTGCTGCTCTCCTTTGTGTACATACTCTTATCCAGTAAACCGAACCTACAAAACTATACAGGTGTTTGTGTTCTCTCCTGTATATAGAACTTATTATTCAGAACCTAACAGTAGCAAAGTAGTTATTAATTATCTCAGCTGCACCCCACATTCCTTCACTGCCGCCAGATTTTGAACCCAGTTGTAGAGCACTCTGACATGAATGCTAGATTATAATGACGAATCTGTGATGAGATAGGAGACTATACCTGTTCGTTGAGCTCATACTAGCCTCAGGACTGCTTAAGGACACGATGAAAGGGTAGCTAAGTCGTAGCGAGCAGCACCCCCGACCACACCGCATAAAGCATAGGAGACCCCACCCCCCCACCAACGACGCATGAACAGAAGGAGACGGTTAGCCATGCTTGTGACTCTGAATGACGAGATCTCGCGAGATGACTATGCTAATTGGTGATGTCTAGCATGCAGCATATGGATGCTAAAAGCCAAAACGCTCAGCTACTATAGCGAGACTGCTAAGCACCATCAGGCTTAGTGTGGAGCACTTACGAGAGCAGAGGCTGATGCTTGGGTGAGGCAAAACAGCATTTCATTGGAGACGCTCCGAGATCATATATGGAGAGCACAGCGTAGTTATCTGGTAGAACTAGCGGTTATAAAGACCAAAAAGAGAGTCTATTCGACACCAGATGGTTCGAGTACCATGACCAGAGAGTGCACGACCTCCTTAGGTTATGAACGGCCGATACCTGTGTCTAGCGATTCTCGCTTGTTCTTTCGTCTACCCATTTGCCCATGGTTCTGCGTTTTGAAAAGAGGGTAATGTAGTAAAGGTAAAGCCGATAGTTTATTGGTATTAATTAAGATG